>JBBYHM010044505.1:0-49963 GCA_038381775.1 Adansonia rubrostipa
AGGAGATTCAAAAATTAGGTTGAAAATAGGGGACAACATCGTGTTATCTCTTTTTTTAGATTTTTTGGGTGCATCCGAAGATTCAGATGGTAAATAAGGTACTGTTGGAAGCTTGACAAAGTTTAGTATAAAAATATTCCAAAAATTTTAGAAAACCACTTTTTAGGCATAAATAATTTTTACAGTAGGGTTCATCTCAGCTCTGGCTGCTTATAAAATTGAAAAGGCATCATGGATTTCAAAAAATTATTTTAAAGTTATTTGGGATTGCTAGATCATAAATGATAACTTTTTAGAAAGGGAATTTTGTAAAGTTTTTGGGAAAAATATTTGGAAATTTTGTAAAAATCTGGTGGGCCATGATGGACCAAACAAAATGTTACATGCTGGTTCTAGGGGTTTCAGACAACAAAGGTTTGAAAAATCCTACCTCCCTCATTTAAGATGATCCAAGGGCAAATAAGACACGGTTAGAAAGGCAATTTGATGCCCTTTAATAGAAAAATATTAAAAAAATAAAAGTAAATGTTTTGTGGCTCGAAAATAATTTTTCAAATTCGAACTATAGTCTTACTAGAGCAAAAACATGGGGGTTATTCGATATTCTAATTTTTTTTGAAGATAAACTCAGGCCTAAGACATTGAACATTCATGACAGAAAGTAACACTGGCTTTATAAGTTCATTCCACAATCCTAGAGTAGTTTGGGATGATGGAACAACCCATTGACCATGTTCCCAAAAGGAACATGAAACTCAAGATCAAGGTTTAATACTAAAAAGGATTTCCTTTCTTTTTTGAAAAGATAAAGTTATTTCACCATGAATCCAGAGCTAAAATGTTGATTTGACCCTAAGATTGGGAGACCAATTTGATGAAAATATTAAGCCCACGCTTTTCTTCATCTATTAAAGGTAACGTGAACTTAACTTGGGGATGTTTCTAAAAATCAGTTTGTAAGAGATAAGCAAGCATTTTAATGGAGATATCATGAACAAAATATAGAAATACAAAGATAAACATGGATTAAACATGCAAACAAGCAAAGATGACATTTTAACATAGAAATAAGTGAAATAGATGCAAGAAGATGACAAACAAGATGCATGGAGATGATATAAACATGTTTTATACAAATGAGTGGATGTTGAAGTTGCCAAGATAGCATTTTTATTTCATGAGCCTTCTTAAAACAGAAGAAAAATATTTGAACATACCAAGACACATTAAGGTGTCCATTTAAATATGAAATGGGTATGCAAATATGGAAAAAACATGGAAAAAGATGCTTGAAAAGAGTCTTTATGATCATAAAAATAAAGCATTGTGAGTTTATATATCTAATAACATCAAGATGTTAAGAGGCTCATCAAGATCCTAGGACTACCATAACTAAGGCAACAAAGATACATAGGAGTATTAAGAGGTTCATGGTAACATGAAGGGTTCACTAAGATGAAAAGGATTATCATAACAAAAAATACATGGAATAAGGTAAAAATATAGTAGTAAAGGCTTGAAGTTTCCTCTTTTTTTAAGGCAATGACTTTAAGCTCAGTTTTTTCCCTCTTTTTGCTATTGCTTAGCAAGAAAAGAGTGAAAGGAAGAATCTTTTTAGTAACATGGTTGCTGATGGGGTGTTTTAAGGATGAAAGTGTGTGAAAGGTTTAGTTTTTAAAGGTGTTTTGCTGATGGTTTTAGGGAGCTACTAGAATGGAGGTTGGTTGAGGATGAAAAGTAATGGAATAGTATTTTGGCAAGTTTTTGAAGCTAAAGTTGTTGGAGGATTTGTGGGGATGGATGAAGAGTTTTTTTAGGATTGTTGGAGAGCTTCTTTCATAGCTAAGAGATTTTTTTTTGAGATAGTTGGTAGTGTTCTTCTCTTTTTTTTTTTTGTATTTAGCCCTTCATTTTAGAAGACAATGAAAAGGGCATTTTTGATGTTTACCTTTTGCACCAAGGGACATCTCCAACTACAATGCTGAGTTGACTCTCTTCTTATTGGTTCTACCATACTAGGCAAGGAGGCAGAAAGGCTGTGAAAGCTTGCAACTAGAGATATGCCTACCACACCTTCTTACACCCACATATTTTTTGAAAGTGACCTTTGTCATTAGTTGTTTGGACTCTAAAAATTTGTTAGAATCTATTGATGAACCCTTAGTTAAGGTTTACAATGTTTTATGATAGTTCTTTGGGGCAAAAACATGTTAAAATTGGGTTTTCAAAGGCTAAAAATGGCTAAAACTAGGCAAAAATGCCTTGGTGTATTGATACAAAACATGTTGTATCAATACACAAGGTACTTTTCACTCCTAAGTATCGATACAATGAGTTGTGTATCAATACTAAGAGAAAAAAATGTTTTTAGTCTTGAAACTTAAAGGCTAATATCAATACTCCATGGATTTGTATCGATACTTATGCTTATGTATTGATACATTTTGCCAAAAATCATAACTTATCTACTGCCAAGGTTTGTATCGATACAAACATGCTATGTATCGATGCCACACCATGGGCATCGATACCAAACCCTCATGTATTGATACTACAAGTGAAAACTCAAGTTTTTGGCCTTGTATCAATACTTGTGCCCCAATATAACTTGTATGTACTTGTGGCTTCTCGATTTACCTCAACTTGGTCATAAACAATGGGAAATTGATTTGTGTATTCAGTTGAATAACCTTGGTAACACTAAGAAAAGTGCACATTGATGCCTTGTTTTTCTTTAATATGGCCCATAGGCATTTTAGACTTTCTAAAAAGTTATTTTCACTTGCCACCGAGTAGCCTAATAGTGCTCGGTGACACGACACTTGATAGTTATTCCCTAGCTTTTATTTTTACTTTTTGATTTTGTAATCCTTTACCGAACTCCTAGGATGCTAAAAATTTGTTCGAACAAAATAAGGTGTCTACAGCTACCCCTTTTTAGCCATTGCTAAGTATTAGAAATATGGTTAAGACAAATAGCATCATTTTGTTCAAATGGGATGATGGATTTGTGTGCCTACAAGAAGTGGAAAATTATTTAGTATCATGTTAAGATGGGTTAAACTAAGGTGACAAGTACCATCAGTTTGTGTGGGCTTTAATAAGCATCTAGCTCTTTGAAGACTGAGGTGGGTAGTTGCCACCAGCTTATGTGGACTTTTGGGTTGAAAGGCATCTTTCTCTTTGAGGACTGAGGTAGGTAGTTGCCACCAGCTTGTGTAGGATTTGATAAGTTCCTCAAAATCAAAAATTTATACCTTAGGTTCCCTATAAATTTGACTTTTACGTACAACAGCTGATATCTGTAAGATGTTAAATGCTACATAATGCATGGAGATGCAAATGCTTGCTTAACAGATGCAACTATGATGACTTTAAAAGCCTAATTCAATGGCTAGTTTTAGGCTTTCTTTGGCTTTGGTGAGGTGGCCTTTTCCCCAAAGTTTGTTAATCTTGCTTTAGATTTCAAAGGCTTTAAATGTTAAGATTGTTCCCTCTTTGAAGGTACAAAAGGTCCATGACCACTTACTGAAGAGATTTTGAGCATATTCTCCAGATGTGGGGTCCTAGGGTAAGACCGATTATGGCCCCAAGAGTTCATTCTTGGTGTTTAAACATGAAAGAAAGTTCTTGCAAAGTTCTATCTTTCAAAGTACTACTAGGAAATCGTATTATCAGTTTTGTTTATTTATCAAGCATTATCAACTAAATGATAAACATGATGCAACATGAAATACAGTGCTACGAAAAAATTCTACAAAAACTTAAGTAATATTTTTATTCAAAGAAAGAGGGTACAATTTGTGACAAACTTATAAGATTATGGAAGGTTTTAAAATACAAAAAAGATATGAGAAGTCTTCCTGGTCTACTAGCTCTGATGTTAATGACATGAATTCTCCATTGAGTGCTTTTAGAGATTTCTTTTAAGCAATTGACTCTTTTGGTGCTAGTGATTCATAAGAAGATCCCCTAGATTGCCCTATGGTGGGATAGAGGCCTTAAAGTTAGGTAGTTTCCATTTTTCGAGAGCATGTATGGATGAGGTTTTGGTGGTGTTGATAAACACGAAATAGATGGGTTAGGTTTTAACTTGGTGTCTTGGTTAGAGTTACAGATATAAGGAAGATTGGTTTTGCGCTAGCAATAGTTTGGGCTTGGCTTTGTTTGAATAAGGAGGTTTGATCACTTAAGCTACCCTATTGGGTTTTCATCTTAACCTGGTTTTCTTTTTTCCTTTTTCTTTTTATTATTTTTTGTTTTATTTTATTATTTTGGATTTTTTTATTTTTTAGATTTTGGATTTTGGATTTTTTTTTTAGAGTGGTAGGTGAGGGACTAATAGGATGTCTTTTCGAGTTTTTATCCTAAGGTCCTTTTAGGCATAGTACTTCTTAACAGAATTAGAATTCATAGAGTTGGGCAGGTAGTTGCCATCCATTCCAATTAAGATTAGAGCTCTTCAAAAGAATATGCGTTTCACCTTATATGGCCCTTCCCAATTTGGGGTCCATTTTTCATAAGTATTTTTATGTATTGGGAGAATTTGTTTGAGCACTAGGTCACCTTTTTAGAACTGACAAGGATGGAGCTTCTTATCATGGGCTTTCATCATGCATTTTTTGATACGTCCACTAATGACAAATGGCTTTGTTTCTTTTTCTTCAATGAGATTGAACTGCTCGTATCAGTTTTTAACCCATTCAGTCTTTTCAAGTTGCAATTCCATTAGGACTCTAAGTGAAGGATTTTAACTTTTTATTAGCAACACATTCTCAATGCCGTAGACCAAAGAGAAAAGGATGGCACCCGTAGAAGTTCATACTATTGTGCAATAGGCGTGTAAGGCAAAAGGCAACTTATTATGCCAATCCTTGTACGTCTCAACCATCTTGTCAACTATCTTCAAGATATTCTTATTGGCTACTTCAACTGCTCTATTCATCTTTGGATGGTATGGGATGGAGTTTTGATACTGAATCTTTAATTGAGAGCAAACTATGTGCATTATCTTGTTTTTGAGGTTGTGTGTATTATCAATGATGATCTATTTGGGAAGACCATATCTATAGGTGATGTCCCGTTTCACAAATTTGCACATGATAGATTTGTTGACATTAGCATAAGAAGCTGGCTTTACCTATTTAGTGAAGTAATTGATCGTCACCAAAATGAAATGATGCTGATTAGAAGCCTTGGGGGTAATCAGTCTAACCATGTCCTTGCCCCAAAAAGAGAAGGGCCATGGAGTTGTCATAACATGCAGAGGTGTTAGTGGACATGGATCTTGTCAGCATGGATTTGGCATTTGTGCCACTTTCAGGCATAGTTGATTCAATCTTTTTCAAGAGTCAACCAATAATAACCTAATCACATGACTTATCTTTCCATTTGGTGGCCATTAGCATGCATACCATAAATCCCTTTGTGAACTTCTTCAAGTATTCTTTTAGCTTTGGAGGCATCCACGCATCAGCGTAAGACCTAATCCCAGCCCTTTTTGTACAAAATCTCACCATCCAAAGTGAAGTTCATAGTTAATCATCTAATGGTTCTCTTATCAACTTCGATGGTGCCTTCTAGGTATTAGTGATTCTTGATGTACTGAAGGATGTCATGATACCATGGCAAACCATCTTTCTCTTCTTCAACATTTTGGCAATATACCGGGGTTGAATAGATACTTATTTGGATAGAAGCAATGTTCGATTCTCGATTGACTTTAAACATAAAAGATAAAGTGGCCAAGGCATCAGCAATTTGGTTCTCTTCTCAACATAAATGTTGAAAGCTAATTTCGTCAAACTTTTTTCTTAAGTTTTAATATCATATTCCCATAATGGATTAGTTTTCCATTCTCCTTTCAGTTGGTAAATGATGAGGGCTGAATCTCTAAACACTTGTAATGTTCAAATGCCCTTTTCAATGGCTGCTTGGAGTTCAATGATGCAAGCCTCATATTTGGTTATGTTGTTGGTACAGTCAAAGTTTAATTTGGCTATGAAAGGGTAATAGTTACCCTGGGGTGAGATGAGAATTGCCATAATTCCATGCCCTAGTGTGTTTGAAGCTCCATCAAAGTGTATCCTCCATGATGACCCATACTTGATAGTGTCCTCTGCCTCAGATATGCAATCAAGTCTTTAGGGAACTCAAAGTTTAAAGGTTGATAGTCATCTATGGCTTGACTCACCAAAAAGTATGCTATTGTACTGCCTTTAATGGCTTTTTGGTTCACATACAGGATGTCATACTCAGAAAGCATAACTTGCCATTTGGCTAATCTCCCAGATAAGGTGGGAGCTTCGAACAAATACTTGTTGGGATTGAGCTTAGCGATTAACCATGTAGTGTGGTATAGCATGTATTGCCTTAACCTTCGGGTGATCCAAGCTAAAGCATAACATAGCTTTTCTACGAATGAATAATTATTTTCATATTCTGTAAACTTCTTGCTCAAGAAATAGATAGCTTATTCCTTTTTTCCTGATTCACCATGTTGTCTTAATACATAGCCTATTGACTTGTCTAGGATTGATAGATACAAAACTAGTGGTCATTCGAGCACTGATGGCACAGGTATTGGGGGTTTTGAAAGGTAATGTTTGACCTTATCAAAAGCTTCTTAGCACTCTTGATTCCATTCTTTAGGATTTTGTTTTTTCAGTAACCTAGAGATCAGATCGCATTTATCGATCAACTGAGATATGAATCGGGCTACGTAGTTTAATCTTCCTAAGAAACTTCTCACTTCCTTTTGAGTTCAAGGTGGTAGTAGGTTTTAGATAGCTTTAACCTTGTCAGGATCCACCTTATTCCTTTCTCACTCATAATGAACCCTAATAATTTACCAAAGGTGACACCAAATGTGCATTTAGTAGAATTTAGCTTGAGCTGGTATTTGCAAAGCCTTTTAAAGAGATTTAATAGATTGGCAACATGTTCACTCTCTTTTGGTGATTTGGTGATCATGTTATCCATAAGACCACTATTTCTTTATGCATAAGGTCATGGAACAATGTTACCATAGCCCTATGGTAAGTTACCCCGGCATTCTTTAACTTAAAAGGCATCATTTTATAGTAGAAAGTTCCTCACATGGTCACAAAAGTGGTCTTTTCCATGTCTTTAGCTACCATTTTCATTTGATTATAGCCCTAAAACCCATTTATGAAAAAAATAGTGCATTTTTGGCAGCGTTGTCTACTAAGGTATCAATGTGAGGTAGAGAAAAATTATCCTTGGGGCTAGCTCGGCTCAAGTCCCTATAGTCCACACACATTCACACTTTATCATCCTTCTTAAGAACTAGGACTACGTTGGCTACCTTTTCATGATATTTAGCTACCTGGTTAAATCCTATTTCAAATTGCTTTTTGACTTCTTCCTTGATCTTAAAGACCATTTTTGGTTTCATCCTCCTTAACTTTGCTAGGTTGGTTTGTATTTAGGTTTGAAGGGAAGTTTATGAACCACAAGGTTGGCATCTAGTCCACCCATGTCTTAGTAGGACCAAGCAAATACATCTCGATATTCTCAAAGAAGACTTATTAGTTTAGCTAAGTTGATGGCTTTATGGAGGTTCTAATTTTGACTTCTTTTGGGTCTTCTTCTATTCCAAGGTTTATGGTTTTAGTGGATTCCTCATGAGGTAATATTTGTTTTTCTTCCTATTTAACTAGTCTTAATATGTCAAGGGTATGGGGTTCTCTTCAGGGTCCTCTTCAGATTCGACCTCACTAGCACAGATCAGTTACTCGAAATCAATTCCTAAGGTTTTAGTATGAACATTCATGTCACCTTTATTGGGATACTTGAAAATATGGAAAAGAATAACATAGATGGAAGAAAAAAGTCTAAGGTTGGCAAAAATTATGAACACAAAGAGTGAATGCAAATTACTTAGTTATTTTCATTAATAATACTTAATAAATGCTGCCCATAAAAAAGATCCTACAATGCTTTTGGGCGAGAACATGTAGGTTTAGTTCATGGCATTACTTTGAAATAGACTTGAATAGTACAAGAATCTTGGCCTCAGTCCAAACACTAGGAACAAACCTTGGAGGGCATAGACTAGTCTCCAAACTTGTAGTTGACATATTTGGCCCACTAATCATATTGATGGAGATATCCTTGAATGCTTTGTTTAATATGAGCACAGCACTAAAAGAACCAGTTTTTACATGTCCCCCTAGGCGAAAACTTTCTCGAAGTGGTGGGAATATCATTAGCTCATCCTCTATGTCTCATCCTCATAAACAAGCCATTCTTCTTTCATGATTCTTCTGAGCTTGCTTTCTTTTCTGTTGTGCACTAGGCTTGAATCCCAACCCCTTTTTTTGATTTGGTTGACCATTTTCAAGGCTTTAGCAATTCCTTAAAGGAATTTTTCCAGTCCCTTTCTAGCCTAGGTACCCTTACCAATTGTCAACTTCAAAACTATGTAAGTGTTTTTTGATAGGTAAAGCTAAACTATTGGCAATCCCTCTTTGATATATGTAGCATTGATGAACTAAAAGGATTGGAAAGAGGATTCGAGTATATCTTTATCAGGTTCAAGATATAGGGCATCAGTTGAGGTAGCAGTAATGATATCATTTTCCCTTCCAATATTTATAACTTTATGCTCGACGATGAATTTTAACTTTTGGTGCAAAGATGATTGTACTACCCTACCAGAATGAATCTATGGCCTTTCTAACAGGTAGTTATATGATGGAGCAATGTCCATCACGTAGAAGTCAACTTTGTAAGTACATGGGCCAATTTGGAGTGGAATGGTGATGTTCCCAACAATGTTCTAGCAAGTTCCATCAAACACTTGCACAATAGTACAACTATTCTGGATATGAGATGCATCAATAGGGAGCTTTTTCAAGCATGAAATGGGCATTAAATTTAAAGCTAACTCATTGACAATGAGTACCTTGGTAACTGGTGCCTGTATAACTGTCGTGATATAGAGGGCCTTGTACTTTCCTCTTCTTTCATGCGGGATTTCATCATCGCTAAAAGATATGAAATTATCAGCAGTGATCTTGCTCACTAGGTGATCCAACTGACCTATAGAGATGTCGGGAGGGACATAGGCCTTATTTAAGACCTTGAAGAGGGCATTCCAATGAGCTTTCGAATTCAACAGCAGTGATAACATAGATATCTTGGCGAGTTGCTTGTTCAACTGATCGAGGATGCTGTATTCATTATGCTTGATGAATTTAAGGAATTCTGTAGCTTCTTTCTCGCTCACTGGATCCTTGATAGCTATTGAATCTGAGTTCTTGGTTGCAAATTTTGGTGCTTCAAAAAAAATATTGGCATTCTTTTGTTGAGTGCTTTTTTCAATGCTATTGCGGCATAATATCGATCGTTCCAAGTTAGGTGATTTACCCTTAAAAGGTTAGCACTTGCTACTTGCTGGCAGGATTCTTCGATGATTAAGGTTTTGCTTTCATAGTTTCAAAGAAACTGCCTTATCATCTTTATACATGAAGAGAGATGGAAAATGAATGATCATCTTTGGTGGAGGCTAAAAGGGGTCAACTTTAACTCTCAATCGATGGTCATACAAAATCAATGGCCTTCCAATCCTGTAAGGGAGATTGCCCTTCTTTTCTTCTAGTGCATTGATGGATGATGTTGCATTTGTAGACTCGATATGTGGGGTTTATTTTCATCATAGAATTCGATGCTACCTTTATTCATTATCTTTTGAACCATTGTGCAAAACTCTTTGCATGTTTGAAAAGTAAGGCCGTAAATAGTATGAAAGTCATAAAAGTTGTGAACCTTTCCTCTGTCTTCTCAGTTGCATTAAGTAGCTTAGCTTGCACCAGGATTGCAACCAAATTCCTTGGCGTCCAAACTTCTTTTATGTTTTCCATAAGCTTGCAGTTTTCTCCAATGATCATTTCCTTTAGGTCTAACTTAGCATGAGTTTGAGATGAACTAGCTTCAGTGTTAGAGTTTGATTGCTTACTAGCCTTCATATTTCCTTTCCCTTTATCTTTGCAGATTTTTTTTCTTTTTAATTCATTTTTCATGGCCTTATCGATTCTCCCATAGAGTATAATCACCTCCATGAAATTCTTCGGGAAGTTTCTTGCTACCTTTTTGTAATAAAAGGCATGCAATGTGCCAATGAATCTAACCATCATCTCTTTTTTTGTCAAAAAAGGATGAATCTAGGCAGCCTCCTCCACCCATCTTACAGCGTACAACCTAAAACTTTCGTTAGCTTTTTTCCTCATGCCCATAAGAGACTGACAACTAAAGATCTAACCATCGGTAGGTCTTTCCTTGCCAGTAACATTGATAGATGGATCATCATGTCCATTCCACTCCTTGTAGAACTTGATTTTAGATCGATCCATTATCCCTTGGACCATCTTCAAGAATGATGGACAATGTTACAAGTCATATTCTTGACCACAGTGGCAGGAAGATGTACTGATAACATTTCTTCTTTGACTCTTGTCATCTGTTACTATTCTAGTTTTCATGAAAGCTTGCCAAACCTTGCTCATTGAGGTTTTGACTTTTGCCATACTTTTTTTAATTTGTTAGCCTTTTCCATCGATTATCACATTCACTCATGGTTCAGCATGATTAGAGAGTGGGTTGGCCCCCATACTGGGTCTAGGACCTTGCTCATCTTGATCACTCTTTTTTCAAGAAAACCCTACACCTTTCTTTTGAATGAAGCATAGTTCTCAATGGAGTGGCCTTGTGCTTTCGCATGGTATTATTCATAATAAGCATTCTTATGATACCATATGGGGTACGCTGGTGATCTTGGGTTCGTGAATATTGAAGCTACTAGTGTGCCTACCAATAAGCGAGAGTAGATCTCTTTATATGAGTAAAAGAGTGGTTCAAAGTGCTCCATTTCTCAGGATGCTTGTTGGCTATACAGAGCTCTCGCATTATGCATAGTGCAGGGCTATGCATTTTGGGTTGCACATTGCACGGGATTTGGTGTAAAGCTCATTGTAGGAGCAAGCCTGGTAGCATGGACTGGTTGCGGTACTGATGAGTAAGGGGCAAAACCCATATTTGACATGCTTGGGAAGTACATAGGTTGTGATGGATGCAGACTTTGATTAAACCTAGCATAATTCTCACCTATAGTGTTCACTTCCCTCTCTTTACCTTTATTTATTGTCTTTTTGACTGATCTAGATGCTTCCCTATAGATATATTATCGCTCTTGACAACGTTCTCAATCATTTCACCTGATATAACCATATCAGCAAAATTTGTCATGACACTTTCTATTAATCGTTCATAGTAAAGAGCTTGTAAGGTGCCAACAAACATAACTGTCACTTCTTTTTCAGTTAGAAGAGGGTGAACTGCCTCCTCCCTCTATCTCTGAGCATACTGTCTAAAACTCTTTAAAGATTTCTTTTTCATGTTCATGAGAGAAAGATCATCTAGAACCCAATCAAACATATGCTTATATTGTTCAAGGAATGCACGTGCCAAGTGTGCCCATGTTTGAAATCTTGCAGGATCAAGTTCTATGTACCATCGGAAGGCTACCCCAATCAACTATCCTAGAAGTAATGGATCAGTAGCTTCTTATTCTCTCTATCCCATTATTTTACAATAGTACATGTGACGATGGGTGGTAGGGTTAGCAGTCCCATTGCATTTTTCAAAATTAAGCACTTTAAATTTAGGCAGGATGACAAGGCTCGAGACTGGCCCTAATAACTTTGCATTTATGACTTCAATTTATTACTTCCTTCCGTAGCTTGAAGATGCTTCTTCAATAATGAGTGATAATTGTCCAAGTCCTCATCATTTTTCAAGGGCCTCTTTGCTTTCTCTTACTCTATGTGCTTATCAAGGTCTGGGACTATAGGCCTTAATGGTGAAGAATCCATGCCTTAGAATCCTTGAATTAAGTGGGACACTGTTGCAGGATTGATAAAAATAAATGGCTGAGATGGTGGGATGTTAATTGTCAGAGGGTGTTGCTCATGTAGTATCGCTTCTTGAGCATTGGTGGCCTCAGTACCACCATTCAAACTGCTTTTAGGGTGGGTCGATTCTTTCCCCATCTCCACTACACTCGTTTGCCCTTTTTCCTTCAATGATTGGATAGCAATTTAGTTAGCTGAGTGATTTATGCTTAAAGTTTCTCATTCTTACAGAATGCTCACTCCTGGGACTCTCCATACATGAGTTTGAGTCTTTTGATGCAGGCTTGGTGATCGTTTTCTGTCCCTTTCTAACGATTGCGAGTGTTATACTGATGGCAAACTGTAGATTCTATGTTTTGGGTAACCTTCACTTTAAACAATTTTTGGATTAGGCCTTTATGGTATGTTCATGCATATGTTTGATGCAATGAGAATAAATATGCGATCATGGATAAATAAAAACCTTGAAAGAATTAAGTTAGTTATGCAAATGCAAAAAAGATAATTGGATAAAGGGATAGCCCCACCAATAGCATTTTTCATTAAAGTAACAAAATGTCTTAATTACATGTGATTGCATTCGAAAATTCCTAACACGATTACATTGCTTGATTACATGGTCAAAGAAGTACAATAATTCTTGCTCATGGGCTCCAGTGGGCAAGATATTGCGTGTCAAGGATCGGGCTACATCCATCATGTTCTCGGCCTCCAACTAAGCTATTTAGATTATCTCTATGAGATAATGATGATAGTCCTGATGGTTTTGGCATGCATGATCAACCACTTGAAGACTCTTGCTCTCGATGTTCAGAGGCTCTCACTAGTGTATCAACTTAGTCCTGGCAAGCTTGAAGAAAATGCTCTAAGTCTTGGATTTTGAGTGTCAAAACTCCATTTTCGGCCTAATTTGCTCTCAAATCCTAGATTTGTAGCTCTAACCTTTCATTCCTCCTTCAATAAGTTGATGCAAGAGCCTGAGCTCTAACAAATTTTCCTTATTAGTTCTAGTAGCTTCTCTCCATTGGTATAGTTCCTTCTCGATAGCAGTAATTTTTGTCCTCTAATCAACTTATGACTTTCCAAGCCTTTGGGACTTGGTTGCTTTGTTAAGGGCCATATAGTCTTTTTTCAAGCTTTTAAGATCCTCTTTGAGGTGGTTTTTCTCCTTGATAGTCCTGCTCATCTCGCCATCCCTAAGGTAGAGGTCCATTTTCAATTGATTATTTTCCTCCTTTAATCGAGCAATCTCTTTGGCAAAGGTTACCTTTTCTTCTTCGAACTCTTGCTTGAGCAATTGAATTTTAAAAGGAAATTCATCAACAGGTATTTATGATGTTCCAATATGAGATAAGGGCATGGCATCATTAACCCAATGGATCCTCCATTCACCATATCTTGGGGTCATACTACTCCCTCTCTAATATCTTTCCATGCAGCGGCTTTGTTTTCATGTTTGAAAGCCTAGCTGGACTTTCGACTTATAGTCAGGTTCACCATAATCAAAATCCCATAACTCTAAGTATTAGATGAAGAGGATGACTAAACGGCATTGGAATTGTTGAAGAACTAAAAAAGGGGCGAAGCTAATACTTCCCCATAATCTCATTAGCAGCACACAGCTGTAATCTCCGCATCAGTATATGACTGTTTGTTCTAAAAACCAAGAGGCCTTCCATGTTACTTCTTCCCTCTTGAGGTTTTGAAATTTTTGGACCTATTGCTGTTTAGATTTATCTTGAGGCCATTCCTTCTCAAGTGCCATAGAGATAGGGCTAAAGCTGGGTTAGAAGCAACATGACGTCCTACTTTCTTTAGTGCCAAAATGACTAATGAGCCAAATGTGAAAGAGCAGTGCACATTTAATGAATCAGCCTATTCCCATTTTCTTACAAAAATTAAGGGCTTGAATAGTTTCAGCAAGGATGGCCAGTGCAGGATTGATGTTGTAGCACAAATGGGAATAGACATCTGCTACCGTAGCTTCAACATTGCCTAATGTCTTTGGGAATATAACCATACCATATATTGCCAAAGCATAGATCTCTTGGATTTTTTGAATGTCAACAGTACTTGCCATTGCTTATTTTAAACTAGCCCATGAGACGCATTCACTGTTCCCCTTTGTTTTGATATGACTCTTAATCCAAGACTCCGTTGCCCTGAGGATTTAAGCCAACCTTTTCTTAAAGGTTGGAGGATTCAACGCTTTGCAAAAAATCCTATCGACCTTTGCCCTTTCAATGTTGAGTAACACAGTGTATACAACAACTGTAGGGACCAAATCTTCATGATTGAAAGTGAAACATTGTATGCTAGATTCCAAAACTGAGAGGCCGCTTGTAACAAACCAACATCGAAATGAACTTGAAGTAGAAGAGCAATATTTTTGTATCTCTTAGTCAATGATTCCTTTTTACTTCTATCCCAATTGGTCGATACAATCCTTAGATCTTGCCAATCATATTGACGTTACCCTATCTTGATCCTTTCATGCACTATTAAGATAAACCTTGGTTTAAAGACATGTCCATCTTTACATTGTTGGTGCTCTGACCATGACCGAACTTCTTCAAAGGGCTTTAGCTCTGACATGGACTTTTGCTCCATGATAGACACCCCTTGGTGAACACTAATCCATTGGAGCCAATTGTCTCATGATGATAGTAATATGATTGAATGATGCATGGTAAAAAAAAAACCAAAAAGAGAATGAGTTAGTAACCAATAGGTAAAAGATAAAGAAATGAAAAAATAGCAGTGAAAGTGTATCACAAAATTTGCCTTGAGAATAGGCAGTATGATGCCTAGGGAAGACATGATGAATATAAATGTTGAGGCATTAAACGGGTAACAAACCAGCATGGCCAATGTTAAAATTGCATTTTCATAATGCAACATGATACCTCATGAGGATTAAGATTGACCATCTAAACGGTGATGTTCACCCATCACCATCTATGTTAAACATATTCCAAGCCATTGTTCGAGTAATGTGATAGCTTATCTTGGTCAATATGGCTATTTGAAAATGGCATTGTAGGTAATGGCATTTGCTAGTCCTTACCCATTTATTAAAAAGGATTTGACATCGAACATCACAGCATATCCTAAAGGAGTGATCATGAAAATAAAAAGACAAATGTGGGTGACAATATTCACCCATCATCGCTTGTGTAACCAATGGTATATATAAGTAAAGGTAAGAAATGTTTCCCCAAGTGACCCTAATCTTTAGGTTATTGTAGCAACATCCAGTATGGTTTGACTTGGTTTAGCTCATAGGGTTCACTACATGGGTTTAAGTTGACTCCTATTTCGATATCTCACTCACTCCTTCGTCTGATAAGAATAGCTGAGGCACCCTAATCCTAGGTCCATCGCGAGTTTGGCGAAACAGGTTTGATCCAGTGGATGTATTACCCTATGCAAGTGCAGAGGGGTGTCACGATAGACATAGCTAGTTTACATCCCGGAAGGTCTTGCCATGCCTACGTAGAAGGTTACTCACGAAGGTGGATGGTCACTTCCACCTAATGATTAGGATACTAACCACATCATGGTATATGGTGGGAATCTACTGCAAATGCAAGTGCATGGTGTGTGTCAGGGAAACAATGTTTCAGTCCCATACTACTATATTTATTCAAATCAATATTTATTTTGGCATGAATAATCCCTAACAATCACAAGATAAAAACATAAACAACAGAGATTAGTAGGCAAAAATAAAAGAGAATTATATCTGAATAATTATAGAGACCAAAAAACCAAGAACTGAGTGAGAAGGAGCCAGTTATAGGCTTAACTCTCTAAATTGGTCCCCACTAGAGCCGCCAAGCTGTCGCCACATGCTCGGCCCTTAAAACTTCCAACTATCTGAAAGGCATAGTGTGCTAGACTTAAAAATAAATGATGGTTGGTTGTGGTCGAGCCTTTGAGCTATCCCTTGAATCAGATTTGGATTAGGGATGATAATATGAAGGGGTAGGGACCGTCAGATGATTCATTCATCTAACTAGACTCGGATAGGCACTACGAAGTGGCTATAAACTTAGAGTCGCCACCGATCATTTTAGGCTAGGCAAGATCAAATGCCTATGGAAAACAATATTATGAGTTATGATATTTGAAACACTAATTTCAAGGCTACGAAGTCCAAAGATTCGCTGGTTGGGCTTGGGAGTTGGTTACATGCAGAGAAAGACTAGCATCCCCATGCAACCTGAAATTGATACCTACTAACTATATCTCACTTTGGTCTTAGTTAAATCCTTTCTATTTGGTCTCTATTTAGATATAATCTTCTTTAATGCATGAAGTTTTGGAAAATGTAAATCTGGGGTTTTTTTATTATAAAAAATTAGATCATTTATGCGCCTTGGAGATATGAGGAACATAGGGATTTTTTATGAAAATGATGCCCAGATTGGATTTTAAAAATTGGATGTTTCGTATTAGGCACTGGAGAGATACCAACATGAAACATCACCTCATAAATTTCATTAGAAAATATATTTTAAATATGAATGCACAATAACACTACAAAAGGAAACAAGTGAGTGAGGCAAAAAATAAGAAACATAATAATATCATAAAAAAGCAATCACAAACAAAAGAACATAAAAAAAGAGAAGGATCGAAATGTATCTTGTAATTAACTTCGATTATTGAAGAATAACCAAGATGACAATTTTTGAGACCAGTCTTAATTCAATAGAAATTTGAAGAACAAAAATAATTTTTATCAAAATAGTTTGAGGTATTTGGAAGAGAGAAAATTTTTTAGTTTTTAAGGTAAAGGCATGGTTAAGTATCCCCTTAGAGAAGCGGAGTTGGAGTGTCTCCTAAAATAGCGTTATGAAAATAGTTAGGAATAAAGAAAAAATTTTATCTTCTTTTTAAAAAATAGAGTTAGAGTATCTCCTTAGAGTAGTACAGTTGGAGTATCCGTAAAGTTAGCAAAATATTTAGGAACAAGGAGAAAATTTAAACTTTGATTAAAAAATGGAGCAAGAGTATCCCCTTTGAGTAGTGGAGTTGGCGTATCTCCACTAGCAAAAATTTTATTATGAAATCCTATTTTTTGTACTTTAACCTTGATCCAAGTTAAAAGGGGTTGGTTTTGTAAGAAAGACTAAGCGGGTGCATTTCAAGACATTCGAACATCTCGATAAAAGGAGATTCAAAAATTAGGTTGAAAACATGGGACAACATTGTGTTATCTTTGATTTTGTATTTTTCGGGTGCATCTGAAAACTTTAGAGGGTAAATGGGGTACCGTTGGAAAGGTAGCTCGATAAGGTTTAATATAAGAATATACCAAAAAGTTTAGAAAATCACTTTCTAGGCAGAATTAATTTTTGAAGTTGGGTTCGTCTTAGCTATGGCAGCATGAAAAATTAAAAGGGCATGATGGATTTTGAAAAATCATTCTAAGCTTATCTAGCATCATTAGATGATAAATAATACCTTTTCAGAAAGAGAATTTTGTGAATGTTTAGGGAAAAATATTTGGGAATTTCACAAAAATCATCTAGTTGGCCATAATGGCCTAAACAGAATGTCACATGTTGGTTCTAGGGGTTTTAGTTAGCAAGGGTTTGAAAAATCCTAACTCCCTCATCCAAGATGATCCAAGGGCAAATAAGACACCGTTGAAAGATAATTCGATGCCCTTTAAAGGAAAAATATTAGAAAAATCAAAGGAAATATTTTGTGGCTCAAAAATAATTTTTCAATTTTAGACTACAGTGCTACCAAAGCAAAAATAGGGGGATTATTCAATATTCTGATTTTCTCAAAGACAAACTTAGGCCTAGGATATCTGAACATCCACGATAGAAAGTAATGCGAGCTTCACAAGTTAATTCTACAATCTTGAAGTAGTTTAGGATGATGGAATAAGCTGTTGACCATGTCACCAAAAGGAACATGACACTAAAGATCAAGGATTAATACTAAAAAAGAATTCATTTTTCATTGAATATATCAACTTATTTCGCCAAGAATCTAGAACTGAAATATTGATTTGCCCCCGAGATTGGGAGACCAAGTGATGAAAACATTAAGTCTGTTCTACTCTTCATCTATTGAAGGTAACATGAACTTAACTTGGGGATATTTCTAAAAATTAGCTTGTAAGAGATAAGCAAGCATTTTAATGGAGATATCATGAACAAAATACAACAAATAGAAAGATAAACATGGATTAAACATGAAAACAAGCAAAGATGACATTTTGACATGGAAATGGGTGACATAGATCCAAGAAGATGACAAATAGAGTGCATGGAGATGATATAAAAATGTTTATATAAAGGAATGGATGTTGGAGTTGTCGAGATAACATTTTTATTTCATAAGCCTACTTAAAACACAAGAAAAATATTTGAACATACTAAGACACATTAAGGTGACCATTTAAATATGAAATGGATATGCGAATATGGAAGGAACATGGCAAAAGATGCATGAAAAGAGGTTGTATGATGATGAGAATGAAGCATGGTGAGTTTATATATCTAACAACATCAAGATGACAAGAGGGTCATCAAGATCCTAGGACTACCACAACTAAGGCAACAAAGATGCATGAGAGTATTAAGAAGGTCATGGCAATATAAAGGGTTCACTAAAATGAAATGGATGATCATAACAGAAAATATATTGAATGAGGTAAAAAATATACCAACAAAGGGTTAAAGTTTCCTCATTTTTTAAAGTAGTGCCTTTAAGCTTAGTTTCTTCCCTTTTTTTGCTATTGTTTAGCAAGAAAAAGGTGAAACGAAGAAGCTTTTTGGTAATATGGTTTTTGATGGGGTGTTTTAAGGATAAAAGTGTGGGAAAGGTTGAGTTTTTTAAGTGTTCTAATGGTGATTTTAAGGAGCTACAAGAATAGATGTTGGTTAAGGATGAAAGGCAATGAAATAGTGCTTGGTGAGTTTTTGAAGCTAAAGTAGCTGGAGGATTTATGGCAATGGACGAGGACTTTTTCTAGGATTGCTGGAGACTTTCTTTAATAGCTAAGAGAGTTTTTTTTTTTAGATAGCTTGTAGTGTTCTCCTCTTTTATTGCCAGCCTCTCTTTTTGGATGACAATGCAAAGGGCATTTTTTGTTTCTTCCTTCTGCACTAGGGTAATCTCCAGCTGCCATGCTCAATTGACTCTCTTTTTATTAGTTTTGCCATGCTAAGTAAGGAGGCAAAAGGCTGTGAAAGCCTACACTTGGAGATACACCTACCATACCTTCTTACACCTATATATCTTATGAAAGTGACCTGTATCATTAATTGTTTAGACTCCAAAATTTTGTTAGAATCCGTTAATGAGCCCATAGTTGAGGTTTGCAATGTTTTATGATAGTTCCTTGGCGTAGAAACATGTTTAAATCGATTTTAAAGGCTAAAAAATGGCTCAAACTAGGCAAAAAAGCCATGATGTATCGATACAAAACATGTTGTATCAAGACACAAGGTAGTTTTCACTCTTAAGTATCGATACAATGGTCGATATTAATAGCAAAAAATGTTTATAGTCTCGAGACTTAGAGGCTAGCATTGATACTCCATGGATTGTATCGGTACTCATGCTAGTGTATTGATACATTTTGCCAAAAATCAAAACTTTAGCCACCGCCAACATTTGTATCGATACAAACATGCTAGGTATCAATACCAGACCTTGGGTATCAGTACCAAACCCTCTTGTATCGATATTACATGTGAAAATTCAAGTTTTTCATACTATAGAGGCCTCGTATCAATACTTGTGCCCCAATATAACTTGTAAGTATCTATGGCTTCTCGATTTACCTCAACTTGGTCACCCTGCTTTTATTTCTATTTTTTTATTTTATCATCTTTTACCTAACTCCTAGGATGCCAAAAAATGGTTCAAACAAAATGAAGTGTCTACAGCTGCCCCTCTTTGGTCATTCCTAAGTATTAAAAACAAGGCTAAGACAAATAGAAACCATTTTGTTCAGATGGGATGATGGATTTGTGTGCCTGCTGAGAAGTGAAGAGTTATTTAGTATCATGTCAAGATAGGTTAAACTAAGTAGACAACTACCATTAGCTTGTATAGGCTTTAAGGTAAGTGACGAAAGATGTCCAACTCTTTGTGAACTAAGGTAGATAGGTGTCACCAACTTGTGTAGGCTTTAATAAGTGTCCTACTCTTTAAAGACTGGGGTAGGTAGTTGCCACCAGCTTGTGTAGGCTTTTGCATAGGTAAGCGTCCTGCTATTTTAGGACTCAGGAAAGTAGTTGCCACTAGCTTATGTAAGCTTTGATAAGTTTCCTAAAAATCAAAAAATTATACCTTATGCTCCATATAAATTTGTCTTCTGTATACAAAAGCTGATACCTATAAGATGTTAAATGCTGCATAATGCATGGAGATGCAAATGCCTACCTAATTGATGCAAAGGTGATGACTTTAAAGGCTTAACCCAATGGATGGTTTTGGGCATTCTTCGGCTTTGGTGAGGTGGCCTTTTGCCCAGGGTTCATTAATCTTGCTTTAGATTTTTAGAGGCTTTAAATGTTAAGATTGTTCACTTTTCGAAGGCACAGGAAGTCCATGACCACTTAATAAGGAGGTTTTAAGCATATTCTCCAAATGTGGGGTCCTAGGGCAAGACCGATTGTGGCCCCAAAAGTTCATTCTTGGCGTTTAAACATGAAACAAAGTTCTTGCAAAGTTCTATCTTTTGAAGTAATGCTAGGAAATCCTGCTATTAGTTTTGTTTGTTTATCAAGCGTTATCAATTAAATGATAAACATGATGCAACATCAAATTCAGTGCTACGAAAAGATTCTATGAAAAATCAAGTAATATTTTTATTCAAAAAAAAGGTACAATTTGTGATAAACTTATAAGATCCTGGTCGACTAGCTCTAACGCTTATGACATGAATTCTCCACTAAGTACTTTTGGAGATTTCTTTTGAGCAATTGATTCTTTTGGTGCTAGCCACTCATAAGAAGATCCCTTAGATTGCCCTATGGAGGGATAGAGGCCTTCAAGTTAGGTAGTTTTCCATTTTTTGAGTGCAGGTATGGATAACGTTTTGGTGGTGTTGATCAACATAGAACAGATGGGTTAAGTTATGACTTGGTGTCTTGGTTAAAGTTATGTATATGAGGAAGATTGGTTTTGGGCTAACAATAGTTTGGGCTTGGCTTTGTTTGAATAAGGAGGTTTGATCACTTAAACCACCCTTTCAGTTTTTCAACTTAAGCTGGTTTTCTTTTGTCTTTTTCCTTTATATTATAGGACAGTCGAGCCCCGCTAGTTATGGGATGGATTCTTATAGGCAAGTTCTGAGAAAGGTAGCACCCGCTTGTAGGGCTTGTATAGATTGAGAAAGTTCAAATAATCTTGCTTGCTCGTCCACCTGAAGTGGTAATCTATATATTTAAAAAAAATAAGAAAGAGAGGAATACATTCTAAGCTAGGAGACCTCTTTCTAGAATAGATCCCCTGCATATTTTTTGTTTTGTTTTGTTTTTTTTATTTTGGATTTCATTTTGGATTTTGGATTTTTTTTTTTAGAGTGGTAGGTGAGGGACTAATGGGATGCCCTTTCAGGTTTTCATCCTAAGGTCCTTTCAGGCATAGTGCCTCTTAACAGAATCAGAATTCATGGGGTTGGGTAGGTCGCTTCCATCATCTCGATTAGGATTAGAGCTCCTCCAGAGAATACACATTTCACAACGTATAGCCCTTCCTAATTTGAGGTTTATTTTTTGCGAGTATCTTTATGTATCAAGAGAATTTGTTTGAGCACCAAGTTACCTTCTCAAAACTAAGAAGGACAAACGTTCTTGTCATGGGCTCTCATCATGTACTTTTGATACATCTACCCATGACAGATGGCTTTGATTCTTTTTTCTTTGATGAGATTGAGCTGCTCGTATCAATTTTTAACCCATTCAGCCTCTTCAAGTTGCAATTCCATCAAGACTCTAAGTGAAGGGATTTCAACTTTAATTTGTTAGAATCTATTAATAAACCCATAGTTGAGGTTTGCAATGTCTTATGGTAGTTCCTTGGTGCAAAAACATGTTTAAATCGGGTTTTGAAAGGCTGAAAAATGGCTTGAACTAGGCAAAAATGCCCTGGTGTATCAATACACAAGGTACTTTTCACTATTGAGTATTGATACAATGAATTGTGTATCTCTAATGCTTTCGTCTAACCAAATAAAATACATTGAATATATTCATTAAAAAGAAATAACCAAAGGCAAAATATAGGTTAAGATAGGAAAGTAGGCTATTATGAAACCAAAGTCTAGAAAGTTGATAAGGGCAAAACTAGTACAGTCAAATAAGGATGACTAGTATGTAACAGGAGTCAAGAGGACCGATTAGGGTGAAACTGATATAGTCAAACAAGGATGACTAGTATATAACTTGGGTCTAGAGGGTTGACTAGGGTAAAACCAATACACTCAAATGAGGGTGACCAGATTGTAAACCAGGCCTAAAAAGGTTGACCAGGGCAAAACTGATATAGTTAAACAAAGGTGACTAGGATGTAATCCTATGTCTAGAGGGTTGACCAGGGAAAAACCAATACAGTCAAA
Organism: Adansonia rubrostipa; assembly: GCA_038381775.1. Classification (NCBI taxonomy): domain Eukaryota; kingdom Viridiplantae; phylum Streptophyta; class Magnoliopsida; order Malvales; family Malvaceae; genus Adansonia; species Adansonia rubrostipa. The sequence goes on from JBBYHM010044505.1 coordinate 22,531, forward strand.
CGAGGATGACCAGGATATAACCTAGGTCCAGATGGGTTGAGTAAGGCAAAATCAATATAGTCAAATGAAAGTGGCAAGGATGTAATCCTAGGTCTAAAAGGGTTGACTAGGGCAAAACTGAGACAACAAATAAAAAAGTGACCAAGATTTAATCCTAGGTCAAAAAGGGTTGGCTAGGGCAAAATCTATACAGTTAAATGAAAGTGACTAAGATGTAATCCTAGGTCTAGAGGGTTGACTAAGGCAACATTCATATAGTCAAACGAAACTGATCGAGATCTAATCCTATGTCTAAAAGGGTTAAAAAAGCGAAACTAATACAATTAAATGAAAATACCAAGATGTAATCTTAAGTCTAGAGGGTTGACAAAGGCAAAATCGATGTAGTCAAACAATGACGACTAGGATGTAACCTAGGCCTAAAAGGGTTTACTACGGTGAAATTGATACAGTCAAACAAGATTGACCAGTATGAAACCAATATAGTCAGTCGATGATGAAAATGCTTCATATCTGTGCTTGAAAGAATGCAAGGCTTACCTTATAGTTAACATACCAAAATTCTCTTTCCAATATCATTTTCAACTTTTAATCTACAAATTATGAAATACAAATGCAAATGCATGAAGAATGCATGATTTAATTTTTCTTAATCAATATTTGATCCAACCTATTTTTAAATAGGCTAACCATTATGAAACCAATACAGTCAGCCAATGATGAAAATGCTTCATATTTATGCTAAGGAATGCAAGACTTACCTTTTAGTTAACATACCAAAATGCTTTTTCCAATATCATTTTCAACTTTGAATCTGTAAATTACAAAACATGAATGCAAATGCATGAAGAATGCATGATTTAATTTTCTTGATCAATGTTTGATCCAGCTTATTTTTAAATTTGATTTATCTTTTTAAAAAATGTGACTGATATTTCTTCTTTATTTGATTGAATAGGCCTAAATTTTCGCTTAAGAGTTAAAGATGTCTCTAGGAAGTGCTGTGGATATCTTTTCTTCTTAGAAGGAGGGACCCAGTGCTTGCTCTTAAATTTAAGGACATCTTTAGATATCATTGTAGAAAGATACAGTTGCTCCTATAAGGTTAAACTGAGTAATAGACTAATATCATCTAGGAGTTAATAAAAAAGATGATTGGGAATAGATTGGTTCTAAAATTTTCATCAACAATAGAAATAAACTAATGACAAGCTAAAGAAAAAAAGCATGAGGGGGAATATATGGTTTCTAAAATTTCCTGCCAACAGTTAAAACAATCTGATACAGTAATGTATCCCTATAGTTGTAGAATTAGATCTTTAATATTTTTTCTAAGAAATTCTTTAAAAGGACTTAATTTCCTTCTTATTGAGATTTTACTTAAGAATGTCATTTGTCCATCCTAATCTTTCCTATAATGTTTAAAAGAATTTGTAATATTAACTTAGATAATTGTAATTTATCTTATTCTACAATAAAGCAAAGAAATCAACTTGTCATTATTTCATCTATTTCCATTTCCTTTAAATGTTAGTATGGTTAAAAAGATAGTCCAACAAAGATATGAAGGAAAATATGTACTTGTATTTCAACAATGAAAGAGGATACAACATTGGCTATTTTATAGATTTGGGTATTACTTAGATAAATGAAATCTCCCATTCAACTTCTCAAAGATTTCTCCTGAATAGGATATTTACTTTTGCAAAGATCCATCTCTTGAAAATGATTTTGATCATACTATGCCCTTTTTTAGACTTAGTCTTTTGACAAATTTTGCTTTGGTCATTCCTTTCAAATGCTTGGTCTGCCACTTCAGGTTTTTTGCTTAAAGCCTCCCTATTATATCACTTTTGATCAAATGTCCTTTTTAAGTTTTCATCCAATTTTCTTTTAGAATAGATACCTTTCAAGTTTTCATCTACTTTTTGGAATAGATGCCCTTTTGTGCTTTCATCCATTTTTTGGAATAGACACCTTTTCAGGTTTTTATTTATTTTTTAGGCATAATATTTTTTTATTTTATCTGAATTAATAGGGCTTGGTAGAATGCCTTCATCCATCTCTACCAATATAAATGCTCCTCTTGAAAATGCTTCTAGACGATATAGGGCCCTTTCCAATTAGGTGCTCATTTGTACTGAGGATCTTTTTGTCCAAGCAAAATTTTTCTCAACACCAATTCCCCCTCATGGAATTTCCTGGGATGGATTTTCTTATCATGTGCTTTCATCAATTTTTTTGGTACGTCAACCCATGTTGAATAGCTTTTAGCCTTTTTTCTTCAATGAAATTTAGCAATTCATAATGGTCTCAGACTTTCGGGCTTCCTCCAACTTGTTTTTCATTTAAACTTAAAATGAAGGGATCTCCATTTCAATTGCTAAGATAGCCTTCATGCCCTAGACTAATGCATTAGGCATTACCCAGTTAAAGTTTGGATAGAAGTTCTATACGCCAAGAGGGCAAAGGAAAGCTTTTCATGCCAATCTATATATATCTCAACCATCATCCCTGTGATCCTTTTAATATGTCACTGAATTGTTATAAGAATCTTAAGCTGGGTACACACCTCTGTCATCAATTTATTAATCAAATTAAAGGCATTATCCATTATAACTCTTTCATGGATCCCAAATTAATAGATAATATTAGTCCTAAAAAATTATATCACCATAAACCTTGTTACATTTGTATAGGAAGTTGTTTCAACCCATTTAGTGAAATAATCTATAGCCACCAAGATGAAGCGATGATGGTTTAAAGCTATAGGGGTAATTGGCCCTATGCCTCACATGGAGAAAGGCCATGGCGCCATTATGTCATGCAATGTTGATGGTGGTACATGGATCTTGTTAGCATAAACTTGGCATTGATGACACCTTCGAGTATATTTGATAAAATCACTTTCCATGGTCATCCAAAAGTAATCCAATCTTACGATTTGCCTCACTATTTATGTATATTTGAATTGATTCCATAAATCCATTCATGCACTTCTTCCAATATCTTTTGTGCTTTGGAGTGTTAAAACATCTTAGCAGCATTTAATCATCACTCTTCTTGTAAGGAATCTCTCCATCCAAGATAAAATTCATTGCCAAACTCCTTAAAGTTGTTTTACCAGTTTCGAAGGCATCATCTGGATATACTTAATCCTTAAGATATCTTTTGATGTCATGATACCATAGGAAGCCATTTGGTTACATTTCAATGTTGCAACAGTATGTAGGAGTCTTGCATATGTTCATCTAAATTAGCATTGTCTCTTACCCCTCATTCACTTTAAACATCAAAGCCAGGGTGGCTAGAACATCCACTATTTGATTATCATCTTAGGTAAGATGAATGGATTCCACTTTCTTAAACTTTTCAGGCAATTCTAGAATCAGCCTTCTATATTATTGCATCCTCAAATCATGAGTTTCTTATTCACCATGCAATCGATAAATATTCATTAAAGCCTTGTCAGGAAAATCAAAATTCAATGGTTGATAATCATCGAGTGCTTGGATTGCTAAGAATGTGGCAATAGTGCTCCCTTTGATTATCTTCTGACTTACATAAAATATATCATATTCCAATAGTAAGACTTGCCATCTAGCTATCCTCTTTAACAGAGCCGATGCTTAGAGTAGATACTTGACTGGGTCCATTTTGATGATAAGCCAGGTTGTATCTTACAACATGTATTGTCAGAGAGTATATTTGTGTCCAATGCAGGGCACATCATATCTTTTCTATTTAAGAATAATTTCCCTCATAGTCAAGGAACTTTTTACTGAAGTAATAAATTACCTGTTCTTTCCTTCTTGTCTCATCTTACTACCCTAGCACATAACCTATAGACCTTTCGAACACTAATATGTACAGAATCAAAGGGCATCCTAGCACTGGTGGCAACAACACTAATAGATTACAGAGATAGTGCCTAACTTTTTCAAATGCTTTTTGGCATTCAACATTCGATTCATGAGGCTTTTGTTTTTACAAGAGCAGAATATTAGGTTATTCTTATTTATGAGTTGGGATATAAAATCTGATAATGTAATTCAACCTTCTTAAGAAACTTCACACCTCTTTTTGCGTATGTGGGGATGGCAATTCTTGGATGGCTTTAATCTTATCCGAATCAACTTCAATCCCTTTTCCACTCAAAATGAAGCTTGATAACTTACCGATCCTTACATCAAAAGTGCATTTTGTTAGATTCAAGTTTAACCAGTACTTTTTTAGTCTTTTAAACAACTTCTTTAAATTTGTAATGTGTCTTTCATCTTGGGGTGCCTTGGCAATCATATCATCCATTTGTACTTCCATCTCTTTATGCATCATATCATGGAATAGAGTGATTATTGCTTGTTGATAAGTTGCCATGGCATTTTCTAGTCCAAATGGCATCAGCTTATAACAAAAAGTTTCTTAGATTATGAAAAATATGGTCTTTTCCATGTCTTCTGGTGCCATTTTTATCTGGTTATACCCTAAAAATCCATCCATGAAAGAAAACAGACAATTCTTTGCGGTATTATCAACCAAAGTATCTATATGGGGAAAAATAAAATTATCTTTTGGATTGGTTTGATTTAGTTCTCGATAGTTTACACATATTCTGACTTTACGATCCTTTTTAGGAATCAAGACAATATTTGTAACTCATTATGTGTAATTTGCCACCTCAAGAAATCTAGCCTCAAATTATTTTTTTACCTCTTTTTTTATTTTTAGAAGCATTTTGGATTATGTTCTTTTTAACTTCCACTGAACTAGTTCGTATTCTGGTTTTAGAAGGAATTTCTGGACCATGATTTCTGTATCTAATTTCGGCATGCCTTGATAGGAACATGTGAAAACATCTTGAAACTCTTGAAGCAAAATTATTAATGCTTCTCTAAAGTTACTCATATGAGTAGTCCCTATTCTAACATCCTCGTCATCTCATAAATTATGGATTCTTTATAGGGCATTATTCATTCATTTTCTTGCTCGATTATTTTTAGTAGATCAAGTAGCAAAGTATGATCATCAATATCTTCTTCAAATCAACCTTGTACAAACAAATAGCCCATTCAAAATCGACCTTTGAATCATGATTAGGATAATCCATTTCTCCTTGAAACTGGCCTAAACACTACAATTCTTTCAGTACAAGTCCAATTTTCTAAGACGTATCTAAAAGGACGAGGATGATCCCATGATCATCATTTAGCTTTTCATTATCTTCTCCAATGGTGGCCATTTGACACTGCTTGAAAGCTTTGTTAACTACCATAATAACTTCATTGGTTTTTTTCCTTAGCTCCTAGATTAACAACCACTATATAACAAAAAATGGTCAATTTTTGGCTTGATTATTGACCGATGGCTTGGGCTAGCTTCTTTCCTTAAGATTTGTTTTTAAATTTCTTTTTTTGACTCCACTTTGGCTTGAAGCCCATTATGTGTTTGTCTTTCTTACTAATGATATTAATGGATCGACTAATCCTTTGCAAGCATTTCCTAAATCCAATTCTAGCTCAGGGTTTTTTCCTTACTATAAGCTTGAGACCCATATAGGTGCTATTTGAAAGCTTGGGTTTTGAGATTACAGACCCTTCTGCAATAAAGGTGGAATATTTTAAAAGATCTGAAGGAGAATTTTTTATTTCATTATTTGCTTCAACATAATGGGCTTCAGTAGAAGTCATGGCCATGATGTCTTCTTCCTTGGATAGGCTAACCAACTTTTTATCAACTATGAATTTAATTTTTTAATGCAAAGATGATGGGATAGCCTTGGCAAAATGAATTGAAGGTCATCCCAGCAAATGTTTATATATTAGGACAATGTTTATCACATGAATCTCGATCTTAAATGGGTATAGGCTAATATTTAAGTTAATTAAAATAGTTCCATTGATTTCTTTCTTCATCCCATCAAATGCCTTAACAATTTCATAGCTATGCTTGATCTGACTGAAACCAATTGGCAAGCAAGATAATGAGATTAGTGGTATTAGGTTGAAAGCTGATCCAGTATCAATGAGGACTTTGGGCAATATGGTCCCTTTACAGCGAGTTATGATGTAGAGAGTTTTCATTAAAGTGTTGCCCAAATGGGATTTCATTGTCACTAAATGAAATAAAATTGTCAGCAATAATGTTATTTACTAGGCGATCTAGTTTATTAATGAAGATCTCTTAAAGAACATAAGCCTAGTTGAGCACTTTCAATAAAGTATTTAGATGTGCTTTAGAGCTGAGTAGTAGGACTAGTAGAGAAGTAATTGTTGGCTACTGCTTTAACTATTCCATTATATTGTACTCACAGTGTTTAATAAACTTGAAGAATTCGATAACTTCTTTTCCTTAAATGATTCTTGCGCTTCTATTGGGATATCTTTGGTAACTATTGGTTTTCCATATATTTATCCCTTAGATTTACTTTTGGTACTGATTTCACTAGATTTTAGATCATAAATGAGGCCACTTCACTTTATGTGGCTTACTCTCATAATGTCGATAATGGCCAATTGGCTTGTAACAACCTCTAGATTTGTCACCCTACAATCATTTTTCCATAGTACTTGTTTGTTATTCTGATACAAAAATAGTGTTGGTGCTCTGATAATGAGTCTGGGAGTAGCTTCAGCCTTAAAAGGTGTAGTTGTTACCTAGTTACGATGAATGATAAGAGGATGACCTACACTATATGGTGGTTACGATGATCTTTCACTAGCCATGTCAACTAATTTTTCTTCTTGTAGTCTACTTTTTTTCAAAGAACTGAATTTCACCATTGTCTATCATTATTTGGACTATGGCTAAAATGTTTAAGCAATTTTGCAAAGTGTATCCTAATGATTTATGGAATTTGCAAAAGTTAACACCAAGATCAAATTGGCTTTTAATACTTCCATGATTCTAACCAAAGGATCATGCATTTAGTTAATATTGCGCATACTTTTTCCACTAGAGTCTTAACTTCTTGGACTTTTGACTTCCCTTGCCTCTCTTCTTCAATAATCAAAACATTAATCCTAAGCTCAGTATAATCAAGTAAGGTTTTTGCTACCACATTAAGTGCTGGGGCACTATTAAATCAAAATGCACCCCTCTTAAGAGGACTTTGGACCTTTTGTTGAAGGCCATATGGCTTTTGATCGATTGACTTGCTATTGCATGATACTCATAGTGCAGATTTGGGTTATACCAGCTAAGTAATTACACTTATATGGTTTGGAAAAGATTAGATCCACTAACCATGTTTCAAAAAGCTTATCAAATATTTCCTTATATGAGTAAAGAAGGGGTTCATAGTGGGGCATAGGTTGGTTGGCTCTTTGGGTTGGTGGATTGACATTGGGTCTTATTGGTCTTATGGAGGAGGATTTAAAATGGTTGTCTAAGATGATGTTAAAGTGGGAGCTCGAGTATGTTAAAAGGATATGTATTTTGGGTTTGCCATCTTTGGTTTTGGTAATAGGGATGAGGTCTTTAACAATATGATTGACCAACATAGTTAATAAATAAAGCATCTTTTTTATTCTTTCCTAGCCCTACCTTTTCTTTAGTCAAAGACTCCTTAGTCATGATTTTTTGACCTTTATAGCAATCTCAATCATCTATCTAGAAATAACAAGATTAGAAAAATTCTTGGTTGCATATCTTACCAACTTCATTGTAAAAGAGGGGCATAATGTGTAAGGGAGGCTAAACCTAAGAGGCCATGTCTCTCCATCTTTGCATATACTACTTAAAAGATTTTGTAGACTTTTTCTCCATATTCTGAAGAGTTAGTCTATAGGGCACCCATTCAGCCATATGTTTATATTGCTAAAGAAATGCATTATCCAAGTCAGTCTAGCATTGAATCTGAATGCGATTTAGATCATTGTATCATCTTAGTGTAGATCCAAACAAGCTCTTTTAAAAGCAATGAATCAACAACTTGTTGTTCTAGGCATAGCTAGCCATCTTTCTAATGAACATTTTAATGTGTGCTTGAGAGGAAGTAATGCCCTTATACTTTTTGAACTAGGGCATTTTAAATTTTGATGAAGGGATTAAATTTGATACTAAAGTCTTTTATTTCCATACTATTATATAGTTCAACCCCTTTAATGGCTTTTAACTTTCTCTCAAAGAGCTGTAACTTCCCTTTCTCAATCTCTGCTTTAGCTTGCTCTTCACCTTTCTGTTTACATTTTTCCTGTTTATCAATACTAAGGCTTGTCGATTCTTTTTGGGCTATCGTAGTTCTTGCACCTGCCCTTGTGAAAGGGCACCGAGGTTAATAATGATTGGTGGATTAGCCACAAGGACATTTTGTTGCAAATTTTAAGTATTAGTTGGCTATGCATTTTGAACGTTAGTTGTTTATTCCTTAACTAGTGCCTTCCAATCCTCTAGCAAGAGTATCAGTATTTATCTCTAGTTGTTGACAAACTGGCTCCCTTGCCATTAACAACTCCATCATCTTTGTGATCTGAGCTTGTAGTTCTTCTTGCCTTTCAGCATGGCTTCTTTGGCCTACCGATAATTTTTTTATGATCTTTCCAATCTTGTCAAGTGATCCTTAGCCATTCTCCTCATTCTGAATCTAGTATAGTATTGATTTATGAGTAGTGGTTGAATTGACCTTTCTAGGTTTGAAATGTTGAAACCATAAAAATTCAAAATTTCTTTGAGTTAATTAATTTTTATTTGTGAACTAATGAAATTAATAATCATGTATTTACATATGTATGCATATGTATGTGCATATGTATGTATGGTATGAGTATATGAATGCATTTACAAGGATGCTTGCTTTAACTAAAGATTTTGAGCTCAAAACTTTTCCATTAACTTTGTGACAAATTACATATTCACATCATTGATCATGTAGCGATTACATCCAAGGAAATTCCTAACTTAATCCTATTGCCTTTAAACCTTGTCCAAAAACTGAAGTATAACATGCTCATATCGTCTTATAGGATTAATTTGCATTTGTAAGTCTCTAATCCTCTCCACTATTTTCCTTGCTTGGATGATGACTGAATGGATCTATTCTGTAAGATGATCTATACACATCTACTGGACAAAAGAATTAGCAACCAATCATCTACCATCATTATTGACCCATACAGTCTATCAACCTAATACGCATCCAGATCTAGGCTTGTACCAAGGTGCGAATGTCATCTCCTCTATGCTATAATTCTAGCCCCATCTATACAATGGTTATCATAAGACCTTATCTTTTTTCAAGTAGTTGAGATACCCCTCCATGCTCTCAATCTAGGGTAGCTTGGAGTTGTTCACTCTCTTCAAGAGACCTCCTTAACTAGAAACATATCAATATGCTCTCTTTTTTTTTTTAAAAAAAAATAACTTGCTTGGCTTTTTCTTCCAAAGCTTTAGCCTTCCATACTTCTAACTCTTTGCTATGCTTATGCATTTCCTTTTTCACTTTGTTAGCAGTGCTGTTAGAACTCCCAGATATCCTGACGAGTTTCATTTTCATGTTCTGTTCAATCTAGTCATTCTTCATTAGATTGCACTTTTCTTTCATTTTCAACTTATTTTGTTGTTTCTTCCATCTTCATTTGTAAATAGCCCATTTCCTCTTGGAGTTGATGATTTTTTTCACTCATTCTTTTTCGTTCCCTAGTATATTCCTCTTTAATCAAATCAATCTCGAATGTCATGATAGGGTTTGGTTGAATAGATGCTCAAGGAATAGTCCCATATAAAGCAAGAATGATTTTGTTACAACCCTAAACTTTCCTCTAAGCATCATACCCTAGAGTGGTCTTATTTGTGCATGCATGTAATGCCAACTCATGCCTCTCCCTCTAATGTGATGCAGCTATCTAAAACGACTTTCTATAATCCTCACCTTGATATTCCAAGTCAACATTAACCAAATTTGTAGTCATAGGGATGAATTGCTATAATCCATATTGTCTCCGGAGCAATAATGGTGCATAACCCACAGTGTCCCACATGCCGAGTAAAGGCACATAAAGCAAATTACTATACTGATAAATAAAGCAATTTAGTGAAAACCATAGTGCCCTCTAGGTATATTAGAAGGAGCCAAGTTTTTTAGCATTTTAACCCACTATTTATTAGTTCCAAACTTGGGTCATTCTTTTTTAATGAATTCCTATAAAGGGACGAATGCAAGAAGTAGGCTTTGACTTTTTTCGCAATGTTACCCAAAAAATAACTTTGAGCTTAGCTATTTAATAATAGAATGCCTCAAAAGAATCTCTATTGAGTCTCATTTTAGCACACATTGAGTGCTCGAGTCATCTTGGCTAAGATTGCTAGAGTTAGGTGCATGTTTCTTTTCAACCAATCAAATAAATCCACCACTGCCATGACATCATGTCCTAACACTGTAGGGAAGAAAAGCCAACCCATATATAGCAAAAGCAAATGCATCTAGATATTTCTTAGTGTCGGAATGCTCTTGGATTTTTTTTTAGATACTACCATGAAATGACACTGGTGTTCCCCTTCTACTTTATATAATGGTGGTTGGCTTCGAAATCCAAATCCAAAACTTGACTCAATTTTTTATGGATACTGGTCAGATTATTCTTTGTATAGTAGATTGGTCTTATCTATAATGGCCTAAACCTAGGAAGAGCCAATATCTCTTCCACAATCGGAGTCATGTCATGCTTATTGAAAGAAAAAAGTCAGAATGATGGATCCTAAAATTTAATCACAGCCCTAACTAATTATTCATCCATGTGTATTTGGAGCAAAAGAGCAATCTGTCCATACTATAAATCGGGTTTGCTTCACATTTCCCTATTAATCCCATATTTTGGCTAATTCTCTCAAATTATTCTAGTGAAAGTCTAAATGTGTGATCTTCCGTAAACACAAAACCCCTCGATATACAGACTCTATCCTTTTTTAGGTTGAATTTGGACTTGAAACAGACCTCTTTAAATTCCATGGAAATAATCATTATATGTACTAGTTTTGCCATAAAGTTAAAATAAAAATTGATCTAAGTTCGAATTATTTTTAAAGCAAGCATTCCTATATGCATATAAGGAAAGAAAAATACACTAAAAAATAGAAAAGAAAACTAGTATTATTAAGAAATATTAAAACAAATAAAAGTTCAAAACACTAAAAATAATAAACTATTCAAATAAGGTATAAATAAATTTCAAAGCAATGAAAATCACAAATTATTCAAACAAGATATTAAAATTATACAAATAAATAAAAGTAATGAAATAAAGGGAAAGAGATAACTTTATCCCTTCATGTGTCCTTAATTTTGGTGACAACTAAAATTAGACATGGTTTTGACTGGAAGGTTAGTATGTTTCACTATATGTGATTTATGTCAGACTACTAATTAGGTTCTCGAATTCCTTAAGCCCAGAAAGGACTAACAAGGTACCTTATCGTTATCCATCATGGATTTATGTTGAAATAGGTTTAATTTGAGTAGGCATATCTTCCATGCTGGTAACAAGGCCAAAACTTTGGGTAGATGTAGGAATCCACACCCAATAGGCTTTTTGCTAGCCCAGACAGAGGTTAACACCTCAGAATGCAAAGCTACATCACACCCTTCTAAAATATTGGATACCTATGCCGCCTCTATATCTAACGAAGGGGAAACTATTGCACAATGTGCATAACAATGCGAGAAGACAAATTTTTCCTTTTTATGACACAACTTTAAAAATAAAACCCATTATATGAATCCCCAAAAGGTAAAAAAACACAAAAAAGATCATTGCAAAATCAATATTAGTGAAAAAATTTCTAAAAAAAAGGAATTTAGAATTAAATACCAATTGAAGCCGAATTAATTAAAACTTAGTTAACGTGTAATTAATTTTAGGCATGACTCTCTAAGCTGGCCCCAATGGAGTCTTCAAGCTATTGCAATGCTGAATTTGAATCCTAACCCTAACTTAAATTGCCTCATTCTTATATTCATTGATATATCACAATTTTATATTCTCATATTTCTATGGGCCATATCATTATTAACGTTTTCTCATTTCCAGGGACCAAGTGGTCGAGATGAATCATTCACTTAAACTAACCGTAAATAGTCTTTGCAAAATGACTATTTATTTAGAGTCACCACCAAAGTTCATATGTTGAGGGTTATAAAACCTTAGAATACAAACTCTGAGGTCGCTATCGTACCAGAAATCATAAAAAAAGGTCTTGAAGTCTATTATAATCACAAGTAGGAATCGACCTAATGATCTAAAATGACGTACCTATTCCTAATGTATACCTTTGACATGAAAGTATCCTAGTAATCACATAAGACTTGGTTCTAATGCAAAATTATCAAAATGCACTTGGGGTATACCTTCGATATGAAAGTATCCTAGTAAACTTAAAGGATTTGAAAATGATAATGAAAGGGTGAACCTATCCTAAATATACACTTTTGGCATAAAAGCATCATGATGATTACTTAGGACTCGATTCCAAAAAATTACCAAAATGTCCTTGGGCATACTTTTAACGTGAAAGTACCCTAGTAACCTTAAAAGACGTGAAAAGAATCATAGAGGGGTGAACCTATCCTAAATGCACACCTTTTGCAGAACAACATCCCAATGACTACCTAAGACTTGATTGTAATGAAATTACCAAAATGCCCCTAGGATATACCTTCTACTTGAAAGTATTCTAATAACCTTAAAGGACATGAAAAAAGGTGATTCTACCCTAAATGCGCACCTTTGGCATAAAAGCATCATGATGACTACCTAAAACTTGATTCTAGGGAAATTACCAAAATCCCTCTATAGTATATCTTCCACATGAAAAATATCCTGACAACCCTAAAGAACATGAAAAGCATCATAGAGCAGTAAACCTATCCTAAATGCACTTCTTTGGAGTAAAAGCATCCCGATAATTGCCTAGGACTTGGTTCTAGGGAAATTACCAAAATGCCTCTCAGGTATAACTTCCACATGAAAGCATCTCACAGCCTTAAATGGCACGAAAAGACAAGTAATGATGATTTTTACTGTAAACAGACAATTTAAATGACAGATATGACCTAAAGTGCAAAAAAGCTAATGGGTCCCTAACTTTTTCAAAATTACATATTAGTCCCAAGTTAGCTAAAAATGCTAAAATTTTTTTACCTAAAATACCTTAAATGGGTAAATTAGATTTTAAAGAAATCTAAAATGCAAAAATGCAATTAAGTCCCTAAATTTTTCAAAAATTACATTTCATACCCTAACGAAGAATCGAAAGAATACGAAAAGTTTTAATACTTTTAACACCCTATTAGAGGATGAGTGGAATGCTGTAAATATTCTAAAATACTTTAAGTGAATGATTTCATGTTGGAGATGACCATTTTGACCTAAAATGCTAGATTTTCCCAATGGTCCCTAAAATTTTTTAGAATTAAAAATTAGTCCCTACATAATTAAAACATCAAATCAAAGATCAAATAAATCAAAATAATCACAAAAAATCGCATAGAAAATTACAAGCAAGATTCCATCACCTTCTTTCATCCCTAAAATTAAATTTTTTAATATTTACATAAAAGTCTTTAAACTTTTTAAAACTATAAAAGGACCCCAAAAATAAAAAAATGTAATTTAGTTTGATATGTGCATAAAATACACTCCTAAGGGTGCAAATGTGCTTTGGCCAAGCATATAGGGGCTAAACAAAATTTTTTATTGTTTTTTCATTTTTTTACAAATTAGTCCCTTACTTTCTCCATTTACAAAATTGCCACAAAAATAAAAAAAAAAACCATCATATCTGCATCATGAGTTTTGGCCAACCTTAAATAATCTACTGGATGAAATTTCTTTTAACTTTATAATCATGTATACATATTTTATCTGTCACAAATCAACACCATCATTTGATGAAATCATCAAAATAAACATGTAAACATGTAATCTCATCCTAATAATAAGAAAACATTAAAAGAAATAACATACATATGAATATATATATATATATGACAAATATAACACAACAACCAAAATTATATCAACATAAGCATGATTCATGAAGAAGGATAATCTACTAACAAGAAAAATTAAACAAAAATGATTAAATCAAAGAAATTGGTTTATGGCCATTATGCTTAGACTTTCAACATGGGTCAAAATCCATGAACTTAAGCATGATTTTGGCTCACCAACAAGAGGGAAAATGAACCAAAATGAAGAAAAGATCAAAGCTTTTTAGGAAGAAATTTACCTATTCATACCTATTAAAACTTGATTTTATTTTCAAGTGTTTTCCTATCTTTTTTTTCAAGCTCCCCTAAAAACCTCCTAACACGCAAAATCCTCACCCTATTTATAAAGGGGAGGATCGGCCAAAGGGATGAAAAATTCCCTTGGATGAAACTTCAAGAAATTTTTTTAATTTTTTAATTTTAATTTTTAATTATTAGCATAAAAAGATGAGATATGCATTAATTTGACAAGCAATTAAGGGTCATTCAAAGATATATTATCATGGTTGCCTAGATAATATCATCTAATTGGTAATTAGAAACCAATTAAATTGGTTGGGAAAAGTTAGAAACCAGTTTTCATGAAACTAGTAGAAAATAACAAATAATTCAAATAAAATTAAAATGATGATAATAAAATAAAAATTAATAATTACAATTAATAATTATATAAACAAAATTTGCAAATGAAAAAAAAAAAACTTGATTAGAATTCAAAACTTGTAAAATTATATGAGAAAAATCCTTACAAAACAAATTAATATATATCCAAAAAATTCACAACTCAAAAAAAAATTGAATTTTCAAAAACTGATTTAATATGAATTTAATAAAAATATTTGATGAATTTTAAAAATTATAAACTCAAAAAAATTCAATCAAAAAATTTTTAGAGTAGAAAACTTTGTAACTTGAAAATAAGAAAATCCATAAATGGACTCAAATTTTCAAAACCGATTTTGTGGCAATTTAGTGGGAATATTTAAAAATGTTTGAAGTTCAAAACATGAGAAAATTCTACCCAAAATTTTACAAATAAAGAAAAGCTCGTATTTTGAAACTAACAAAATTTTAAAGAATAAATTGAAAATTGTATAAAATAGGTTAAATACAACATATTCTCCAAAATGTTAATTATTAAAAATGAAAAAGGTGATATTTTTTAAATACAGAATTTAATCAAGAGAAATTTCACGAGCGTAATATTTGCAGCACTATGAAAATTTAAAATTAATTAACAAAACTAAAAAATTTGACATCTCGTGGTGGAAAATGCCAAATGTAGTTTTTATTGAATTTTTTTATTTTTTCAAAGTACATATAGGCATAAATATTGCATAGGTGTTAGTAAAAATATATGACAGTTAACTTCTAACTTTTACGAAAAAGTCTTAAAAAATTCCTAAAAATGAGAAATTTGACCCTAATATCATTTGCAGAATGAATTTCCAAAATTTGATGAAAGAATATTTAAAGACTAATTTTTCTTTTAAATATTGTTCCTTTTATCTGAGATCGATCTTCCAATGGCACTGTTAAAAGTCAATGTGGCCATTTATGAGTGATAGAAAAAGTTACAAAAAAGCTTGACGAAATTAGGTGTCTACATCAGGGAAACAATAAACCTTTTGTTTACCCCTTCACACCATATTTATGAAATCAAAACTCATTTGGGAATAAAATCATCCATAACAAATAAGCCAAAAAAGTCATGAAAGTAGAAAATTAGTGAACAAAGATAAAGGGATTATAGGTAAATAGTGATCTAAAACTGTAAGAACCAAGAACCAAGTAGGACATGGCTAGTTGTGGGCCTAACTCTTTAAATTAAAGTCTCCAGTGGAGTCACCAAGCTGTTATGACATGGCCTCTCCCCTCGCACAACATGCAGGTTGCCTAGATGATTATGTATGATTTTTGATAAAAATGTTCTCCATATTAATTTTGAAAATTGGGTCTTCCATGTTAGACGCTGGAGAGATACCAACATAGAACATTACCTTGTAATTTTTTAAAATGACTTTAGAAACATGAATGCCAAATGAGCATCATTAAATACAAAACGGGCATCATGAAAAACTATATTAGTAAGATGAAAATGATAATAATAAGCATTGCATAAGATAAACACACAAAAAGAAATATAAAAAGGAAGGACGATTGAAATGTATCATATAATTGACTTTGAATATTAAGAATAACTAGAATGACAATATTAAGTCACATCTGAACTCAATTATCATTTGAGGTGCAAAAAAAAGAGAAATTTTGATTTTAAATGGTCCAGCATAGTCCTAAAAAGAGAAAATTTAGTTTTTTTATGATTATTTTAAAAGTAAGGTTGTAGTATCCCCTTAGGAAACAAGGTTGTATTATCCCCTTGAAAAGCAGGGTTGTAATACCCCTTAGAAAGTGAGGTTGTAGTGTCCCCAGAGGTGAAACTTTTAGTAATTTCTCAAAAAAATTGATCAAAGGACCTAAGTAGGTTCAGGAGAGAAATTTTGGAGTTTGGAAGGAAAAGGTATTTTGGAAATTAAAACCAATAATTTGAATAAAATTGATTTTTATTTTGGCCCTGATCTAGGTCTCCAGGAGTTGTATCATAGCATAGGATTCCATAGAGAGTTAACCGAACATATTCTAGACATTCCAATGTCTAGAAAAAAAAAGGTCCAAAAATTTAATTTGATTTTTCTTGATTCTAAAACATAGGGGACAACATCGTGCCATTCCACTTCCCGAATTTATTTTAGGCTTATCCAAAGGCTTTGAAGGGTAAAAGAGGCACTATTGAAAGGTGAATCGATAAATGTTAATATAAAAATATTTCGTAATCCTAGAAAATCACTTATTGGGTGGAATTAATTTTTAAAGTTGAAGTTGTTTTAGCATTGACAGCACATACAGGGGAAATGGTGTGATGGACTTCAAAAATCACTCCAAACAGATTTAGGATTATTATATCACAACTGATACCTTTCCAAAAATGGAATTGTATTTAGTTTTCAGGAAAAATATTTTAAAATTTTAGACAAATAATTTGATGGGTTGAAAAAACTTAAACAGAATACAAATCATTGATTCCAAAGGTTTCAAATAGCATTAGTTCATAAATTATAACTCTTTATCTAGAATGATCCAGGGCAAGCGAAATGCCATTTGAAAGGTAATTTGATGAACTTTAAGAGAAAACTAACATAAAATTCCCAAAAAATCATTCAGGATTCAAAAATGCAAAAATAGGGTTTTATTCAATTTTTTAGGTTTCTTGGGTTCAAACTTGAGTTATAGACATCTGAACATCCGTTACATAGAAAATAGGGTAACATAGGCATCACAATTTCATTCCATCATCTTGGAGTCCTTTGGGATAATGAAACAATCCATTAACCATGCCATAAACAAGGGTGTTAAACACAAGATCAAGGGCCAACACTTTTAACAAATAAAAAGGTTATTTTTCTTTTGAAAAACAACATATTTGAGTTCATTTAACCATGAATCCAAACCTAGAAAAGTTGATTTATTGTTAAGATTAGAGGACCAATTTAGTGAAAACATTAAATCCATGTAGTCTCTATTTATTGGACGTAGCATAGACTTAACTTAAGGGTTTCGGTGAAATATTAGACTTTTTACACAAAAAAGAGGCATCGAGATAGCATTTTTTTTAATCATGTAAATCACATAAATATGGCATATAAGGCAAATATGTGCTAAACTAACAAACAGGACAACATTTTTATCACATGAAACATGCTAAAAATGCAAGAAATGGAAAAAAATGCAGGAACCATTAAAACGATGATTATGTTAACATGAAAGATGATATGAACATGTGAGGAAGTGTTTCCATGACATGAAACAAATGGCAGACAATTTTGCCAGCATGAAAGACTTGATTTTTAAGCCATCTGGCCATAACAAAACATCACCAAGCTCAATAGAACATCTAAGCATCTTGATATATCAATGTATCATCAAATATTATGCGTGAAAATGGTAGAGAACGCCAAGAATCAATAAGAGAATAACTGTTCTAAGATGAATTAAGAAAAATCAAATTTTTCTGGCATTTAAACAACATCGAGGCATCAACAAATTAAGATATCACTAAAACAAACTCAAATATGCATGCTTTCCTTGAACGGTCATTGCTTAATGAGTATTGGTTGGCTAGAATGATATGAGATGTATATGAATGCAAAGAAAATAAGGGAAAAATGTAGAAAATATACCAAGAAAGCTTGCAAAACTCTTTTTTTCTCTATATCCTCAACTTGTAACTTTAGTGTTCCAATAGTTTTTTTTTTTTGCTTTTTGGTTTTAATTAATTTTTTGTCCCTTTACTTGGTATAGTTGAACAAGAAAAAGTGGCCACGATGAGCTTTTTGGCATCACCATAGATAGGGAGGAGCCTGGTGGTAAAAAAAAGTTGAGAATAGAGGTTTTTGGAAATATTTTGGAGGTTGCTTTGGAGAGTTATGAAAATGAAGAGTTTTTTTTTTAAGTAAGGTCTATTGAGTATGTGTAGAAGTCTTTCTACTAAGCCAAAATTAGTTTTTTTATAACAAAGGTTTAGCTAATGTTGAAGAGCCAAAAATAAAAGAATTTTTAGGTTTTATTTAAGTATAAAAAAGACAACTCCAAGTACTATAAGTAGCTATCCGTCTTTCCTTTGATTTTAGCAAGCAAAGTAGTAGACAAGGGGATTGAGGAGGTCTACAACATGGAGAAAAACCAAGCATGCCCCAAAACAAGCCATGCAATCCATGAAAATATCCCATTTTTTAGTGGTTTGTATTTTAAAAATTTGTTAAACCTAATCATAAGTCCAAGAATGATGTTGGACACGATTTTTAGGTGTTTATGTCTAAAATTGAATGATTTTCTTATCCAAAGTCGTGCCCAAATTCATATTTTGATTATATAATGAAAAGTTATGAAAATAACACAAATAGACACATTTTGCTATTTGGTTTCGATACAAGGGATTTTGTATCAATACCCATGTCCTTATGTATCAATTCCAATAGCCCTGCATCAATACCAGAGGTGATTTTAGCTTTTGGTATTGATTCAAAGAGAAATGTATCTATACCAAGCATAAAAACTTTTTTGGTATTGATACTGCATAACTTGTGTCGATACAAATAGGCCCAAAGTTACGATTTTAGCTTCAAAATAGCCTGGTATCAATACTACAACCTTCTATGTTAATACCATAGCTTGTGTATCGATAAAAAACCCTCCCATATGGATACAAATGGTAAATTTTTAAAATTTCGATTGTGTGATGCCTTGTATCGATATTTCTTATTCATGTATCAAGACATGCATGCACAAATGTGGATTTTTCTTACCTTTGACTATTTAAACAACTCATCTTAACTGGGATAATGATAAATTGACCTGTGTTCATCTGAATGACCCCCATGATGACTCAGTACATGACCTTTAATGCCTTTGAAGCTAGCTTAGACAAAATAGGTTGTCTACATGTAGAGCACATCCAATTAATCCATCAGCTCTTATTTTTTTGTAAAAATGAAGGGCTCGAATGGTTTTAATAATGTTGAGAATATGGGATTAATGTTACAATAGATGTGAGAGAAAAAATTTATGACTAAAGCCTCTATGTAACCTAATGTTTTCAGGAATATAACTAATCCATATATCGCCAATGTATAGACATCTTGAATTTTTTTGGATCAGTGAGACTTACTTTTCCTTTAAACTAGTCCAAGAAATCCACTCACTATACCCTTTCGTCTTAACGTGGACATTGATCCATTACTCCATGGCTCCGAGAGTTTGTGGTAGTTTTTTCTTAAAAGTCAGTGGTTGTAACAACTTACAGTATATACTATCACACTTGGCTCACTTAATATTGAGAAACACAGTGTATTCCTTAATTGTATGAACTAGATCTTTTTGATTGAAGCTGAAACATTAATATTCTAGATTCCAAAATTGTAATGCTGCTAGCAACAGGCTAATATTTAGCCGAACTTAATGTAAAAAAGCTATGTCCCCATATCTTCTTGAGAAAGACTACCTCTCGGTATTGCCTCAACTAGCCCAAATAGGTTTCAACTTTCACCAACTGTTCTAATGGAACCTAATCTTGGCCTTTTCATTAACTTTCAAGGTGTAAATGAGCTTAAGAATATTCACTTCTTTATGCTACTGACCTTCTAACAATGTCCTGACTTCTTCAAAAGGCTTAAAGATGGAATATATTATTTCTCTCTGATAGACACCCATTGTTAAACACTGAGCCCTAAACTAATTGTCTTATGATAATAATTATAATGCATAATGCATGCAACAATTAGAAAAATGAAAGAAAAGGAAACAGTTTAGTGGCAAAAATAATATAGACATGAATGAAGAATGTAAATAACTCATGAAAATCCCCTAACAATAGGCAGTATAATGCCTAAGGGGGTACATGACAAGTATCAAGACAAGTTAAGTACCCCAAATAGCACAATGTGTTTGGGTTAAAAATTACCCCTTTTGAGGTGATACACTACTTTTAGAGATAAGCTTACAACTTATGCAATGGCATACGTATGCCATCGCCTAGTATAGACACTTTAAGCCATTAGTCGAATAACATAATGACTAGTTTAAATAAAGTTTTACCCTCATCGAGATAGTATGATGCCTTTTAAAGAAAAAACCTATTCACTAATTAGTGATGCTCATTGATCACCAACTAAGGTGTAACCTGCATTAAGCTACCATTTAGGTAGCATAATAGCTTATTTGAGTTTGATAAGACTTTTTAGGGTGATATGGTTGCTCTATAGGTGAAAATATTCACTTGCCATCACTCACTTATTGACAAAGGTTACACATCAATCATATGGCACAATGACATGTCTTGACACTAACATGATATAAGTGGGCAATAATGTTCACTATCATCTACATAACTATGGTATGAGAGAGTAAAGGTTAGAAGTATTTCCCTAAGTTTCCTTATTCTTTGGGTTATTTTAGCAGTATATTCGATATGATTTGACATAGTTTAGCTCACTGGACTAACTATATAGGTTTAGGTTGACATCTAAATTGGTACCCAAATTGCTTTTCCTTCCAATAAAGATAGTTGAAGCACCCCCTTCCTAGGCCTATCACAGGCTTAGTAGAATGGGTTTGATCCTATGAATGCATTTCCTTATGTAAATATGAAAGGGTACTCATGAGAGGCTATTTTACACCCTATAAGGTATTGCTATACCTGTGCGGAGGGGTACTCATAAAGGCAGATAGCTTACTTCCTCTTCATTATTAGGACCCTTACCTTACTAAGGAGTTTAGTGGGAATCTAATACAAATGCATATGCATAGTGTGTGCCAAAGAAATAGTCAAACCTTTTGCTTACCTTCGTATTACCATATTTTTTAAATTAATATTTATTTGGGAACAAGGTGCTTCATAATGATCACATGAAAAAATTCATGACAAGTAAAAGATTAGTAGACAAAATTAGAAGGGGATTATAGTTTAATAATGGCCAAAAATTAAGGGAACCAAGAATCTAATAATACAAGGGTAGTTATAAGCCTAACTCTTTAAGTTGGTCACCAACAAGGTCACCAAGCTGTACGCACCGTGCCCCAACCTTCATCGTGAAAGGGAATGTATGCCAGTTAAAATATTGATCTATTTGAAAATGGTAAAATTCTTGATGGGGAAATATCCTTTCGATCAGGACACTTCCACTTTAACATGAGAGAAAGATCATTGAATGGGTCACTCATCCAACTGTTCTCAATTAGCCACCATAAAATGGCCAATGTTTAGAGTTGCAACTGATGATTTGAGGCTAGGCATGGTCAAATGCCTCCTAAAATCATTTATTCCAAGTTACAAAACTCAAAATATCAAATCCATGTTCTACGTGATCCAAAGATTTGACGATTTTACTTGGGAGTAGGTTACATGCAAAGAGGTATAAACCTCCCTGCGGTGCCTAAAATCAATACCTTTCTAGCCATATCTTAATTTAATTTTGGTTCTCTTGATTTTAACTTGTCATTATTTAAATATAGTTCCCTTTTCATGCATGAAATTGTATAAAATTAATTTGGGTTTTGAATAAAATCTGAATCACATATGCACCTCAGAAAGGTGGAGAAAATAGAAAGGTTTTTATTAAAATATTCTCCAAAGTTGACTTTGCAAATCCAGTATTCCATGTCAAGCACTAGAGAGATACCAACATAAAACATTGCCTTATGATTTAATTTTGACAATATGGATGCAAGATGTCCATCATAAAAGAATGGTGTTAGCAAGACAAAAAAAATAATATTGTATATAATAAAGCACAAAAAACAAAAGGGAAAGAGGCATGATGATCTAAATACATTTTGTAATTGTCATTGATTATCTTAAAATAACAGCGTCAATAATTTGGAGGCATATTTGGATACATTGATCAATTAAGGCATAAAAATTGGCTTTAATTTTGATAGGGGTCTGAAATAATCTAGCAGAATGAAAATTTAAATTTTTTTCTTGACAATTTTTTGGAAAAATAAGATTGGCAGGTTTAGATTGCCAAATTTGACTATTTCTTGAAAATTTTAAAAAATAAGGTTAGAGTATCCTCTTAAAAATTAGGGCTGGAGTATAACTAAAAATGAAAATTTTTACGATCTCTGAAATTTGAATGACATTTATAAAATGGGGTTAGAGTATCTTTTTGAAGACGAGGTTGGAGCATCTCTAAAAATGAAAATTTTAGTGTTTTTTTATATTTGAATGACATTATAAAAGTGAGATTAGACTATCCACTCAAAAAATGGGGTTGGAGTATCCCCTTTTATGAAAACTTTGATGATTTTGCAAAGTGAGTTCAAAGGTTTAGTCTTGACAAAACTGCGATGGTTTCTTAACAAAATGGTATTCTTGATGGATTCTTGACAATATAGGTATTTTTTATTAAAAATTTGAAAAAAATAGAGATGAAATGACAATGATTACTTATGCCTTGACCCAAGCCTATGAAGTTGATGCCCATATTTTGACTTAAAGAGGTCAATCGAGACCACTTAGAGGCATTCAAATCCCGTAGAGTGGGAATTTAAAAGAATCAACTAATGTTGACCAGTGGTGAAAATAGGGGACAATATTGCACTATCACTTGTTTTGATTTTATTTTGGGCCAATTCAAAGGTTTGGGAAATTAGATGAGGTGCCATTGAAAAGGTGACTTGATAAGGTTTAAGGTAAAAATATTACAAAATCTTGAAAAAAATCACTTTTTGGGTGGAAATAATTTTTTAAATTATGTCAATTGCGACAATGGTAGCACGTGCAAAGGAAAGGGTGTGCCACCTTTTAAAAATCATTTTCGACTTATACAAAATTGATAAATTCAAATGATACCTTTCAAAAAATAAAATTTCATGAGAATTTTAGGAAAATATTTTAAAAATTTAGAAAAATCATCTGATAGGCTAAAATGGCCTAAACACAATGCAAATCACTGATTCTAGGGGTTCTAGATAGCATTGGTGCGAAACTTATAACTCTCTCATTTGGAATGATTCGAGGGAAAATGAGATGCCATTTGGAAGGTAATTTGAAGCATTTTTTTGGAAAAAAATTATAAAATTCATGAAAAAATTGTTTAGGCTTTAAAAATGATTTTTAAAGTCATGACTACAGTGCTGCCAGAGTATAAATAGGGGAATTTTTTGGTTTTTTAAGGTTTCTTAGGGCCAAACTTAGGCTAGTGATATCCAAATGTTCAAGAAAGAATGAAATGCGTGACATAGGTATCACAAACTCATTCCACAATCCTAAATTACTTTGGGATAATGAAATAGCCTATTGACCATGTCAGTCCATGCAAAAACTCTAAATAATGACTCAAGGCACAAACAATTTCTTGTGACATTTGAAAGGCATTTTTTTCTGAAACAAAATATTTGGCTAATAATCTCTAGATCTAAACATAAAAAATTTGATTTTTTCCCTAAGATGTAAGTCCAATAAATGAAAAAACTTAAGTCCATATTAATCCTCATTTATTAGGTTTAAATGGCCTTAACTTGGTGGTTTTAGGAAAATAAATTTTTTTGACAAGGATAAACAAGCAATTTTGACAAACACATTATGAACTAGATGTGAGGTTCATGACAATAAACATGTTAGGCATGATCAAAAGATGGCAATTAAGCATGAAAATGATGATAATATTGTTCACACCTAATTTTATTTAGGCCCTTTCCTGACAATCTAAAAATATTCAAGACCAAGAACTCAGCGGCTGCCTGTGAGGGTTGACTTCTTAAGGTGGACTGGATAGTTTCAAGACCTCTTCAATCATGCTTAAATGTCCCATGTGCACGTAATAGAAAAATCACCATTTCAAGGCTCGTAGAGAACAAATCTCGGATAAAACAAATGAATATCAAGGTAAAATAAATAGCTTTTAACTTTATTTGTTTGAAATTTATTTTCGCAGATGATATCACAGTCAAATATCCCAGTTTTAGGAATTTTTTAAGATTTATCTATAAAATTTAGGAAGTTAACTGTTGCATATTTTTGTCGATACTCATGCAGTATTTACGCTGATATACATGATAGAAAATAAAAAATATTCAAAAAAATTCATATTGGCACTTTATAACATGAGGTATCAAGTTGTTGAAATTACCAATTAATTTTAAATTTTTCTTTGCATCGCGAATTCCTACTTGGAATTTTTTTAGTTAAATTTGTTCCAAGATTTTGAGTTTTCATCTTTATTATTTTTTTAAACTAATATTTTGAGTAAGATATTAAATTTTACTAATCCTTTTCAAAATTGAATTTATTTTCAAATTTTTTTATTTCTAAAATACGGAGTTCTACTCCGTAAACTTTTTAGGTGGGATTTTTCTAAGTTTAAAACTTTTAAAATTCATAATGTTTTTATCAAATTCATATTTAATCAATTTTTAAAACTCTAATTTGTTTTCTGAGTTTTAAATTATATATATATATATCAATTTTCCTCTATAAGGATTTTTCTCCTATAATTTTACGAGTTTTAGAAAACAATCAAGATTTCTTTCATTATTTCATTTCCAAAATTTTGTTTATGATTGCTAATTTTAATTTTAATTTTAATTTATTTTGTTTTATTTTGGGATTTTTAACTAGTTTCATGAAAACTAGTCTAATTGGATTCTAACTTTTCTCTAATTAATTTAGTTTGCTCTTAACAATCCCGTTTGTTAATTTTATCTTGATCATCATTAAGATGATGAGTCATGCATAATGACTCACACATAGTGGCAAAATTAATTTAATTCATCCTTATCTAAACTAAAATATCAAACAAAAAATTAAAAAAAAAAAGAAAAAAGCCAAGAAAATTTGGCCAAGAGGATTTTTTTTTCACTCTTGACTGAATCCTTCCCTTTATAAATAAAGGGAGGATTGTTTGCTTGGAAAAACTTTGATTTTTGATAATTTCATGCATGTTTCTTCCTTTTAGTGAGCCTTTTGATGACTTGAGCTCATAGATTTTGATCTATATTCAAAGGCCAAGCTTGAAGGCTACGATCAATTTTCTTGATCTAATTGTTCTTTTGATTTTTATTAGTAATAATTTAATTTTTATCATAAAATTATATATTTGGTGGTGGAATAATGTTATTATATTATATTTGTGATTTTGTGCTATTATGCAATGATATTTTCATGCTTGATTGTTGTTAAAGTTTGAATATGTGTTATACTTCGTGATTTTTATGCATGATAATGATAATGTGAGCTTAGTGGATATTAAGATATATGTCGATAGCCATAAAATTATGTTGTAAAAATATTCTCTTTTGTTCATTGATGTTTCTCGAACCTAATATATGTGTATATGATGATTTTTTTTATTTTTTAGGCTATTTTGTCAATATAAAAGGTTTAGGACTAAATTGTAAAAAAAAAAAAATATTTTTAGCCATTCCATGCTTGGCCAAAACTCTCACATTCGTTTAGGATTGTATTTTATGCATTTATCATGTTGAAATACATTTTTTTAGATTTTTGGAGTCTTTTTGCAATTTTAGAAAGTTTAGGGATTTATTTGTAAATATTGACATATCTGTTCTAATGCCAAAGGTAATTCGTCAAACCTCCCTTGCAATTTTTGGATGTGATTTTTGTGTTGATTTGGATATGTTTGATGTTTAATCTTGTGCTTTAATTATGTAAGGACCAATTTGTAAATTTGAAAAAATTATGGGACCATTAGGAAAACCTAGCCTTTTAGGTCAAAATGGTCATTTTTTAGCAGTAAATTTCCCCATTTATGGCATTTTAATTATTTTAAGCATTCTTTCCGTTCTTTAGTGAAATGTAGAGTATTAAAAAATTTCATATTTTTTTAGTTCTCTAGGGGTACAAAATGTAATTTTAAAAAGTTTAGGGGCTTAATTGCATTTTAGGTCACCTTAATGTCTAATTACCCATTTAGGGCAAAAATGTCATTTCCTAGGGTCATGGGGATGCTTTCATGTTGAAGGTAGACCTTAGAGATATTTTAGTAATTTTTCTAGAACATAATTCTATGTGATCACTAGGATACTTCTATGTCAAAGGTGCATAATCAGGATAGGTTCTAATGTTATGAAGTTATTGAGTCCTTTAGGGTTACCGAGATACTTTAATATTGAAGGTAGACCTTAGGGACATTTTAGCAATTTACTTTAGATTCGAGTCCTATGTGATCACTAGGATATTTATACGTCAAAGGTGCATAGTAGGAATAGGTGTTTATGATGTCATCGAGTCGTTTAGTGTCACCGAAATACTTTTATGTCAAAAGTGTACTTTAAGGGGTTTAGGATAAATTTCATTATTTTTCATAAAATCAAAATTTTTGATAATTAAGGTGATGTTTTTGAGCTAAAGTAGTTTGTGGAATGTCTCCCAATTTATGAGAGGGGTTCCATGGATTATTTAATAATAAGATATTCTTTTCAAAATGAAAATCGAGATTTTTATGAATTTCAAAAAAAAAAATAAAACTTTTTGTATTCGTATGGCTTTCTAATGGAATATAAAAATATTTTTATTTTTTAAAACTTTTCGTATTCCTCTGGCTCTCTAGTAGAGAATGAAAGATAATGATAAAATCTTTCATGTTCCTCTGGTGCTTCAGTGGGATATGAGAGATATTTTGATTTTCAAAAAATATTAAAAACTCAATTTTCTTATAAGGAATAATAAATTTAGAATAAAAGATTTTGATATATGGGAATTACAATTAAATATAGATATTGAAACCGTATAAAATTCAAAATTTAAGTTAACACATAATTAATAAGGTATTGATTATCGAGCATCACCAGAAGGATTGATCCTCACTCGTAACTTTAACTGACTCCCAAATCCTTTAACATAATCTCTGGTATTCACATAGAACCTTGGAATTT
>JBBYHM010044718.1:0-49949 GCA_038381775.1 Adansonia rubrostipa
TTCTAGAATTCTTGTTGAAACTAGACCCTTAGCTTTGAATTAATCTACTTTCACCTTTTTGATATTCCAAAAAGGGGAAAAGTTTGAGGGGTTAACTTGCTCGCTTGTACTTCATTTATATATATGCTTATCCTAGCAAATAGGAGGATTTCACATGTGCTTACATTATTTATATTATTGAAATCCTTAATATTGTGTGTTGGTACTCTTGAAGCCAAATATGACCAAAAATGCCATTGCCAAGTGTTTCAAAATAAAATCTTAAAAAGAAAATCCATTTTATAATGCTTTTATTAAAGGGGAGTTTTATTGAAAAGCTTTAAATGATTAAGGGGGGTTTTACAAGCAAATTTACCTTAACTTTTCTCATATCAAAAAGGGGTAGATTGTTAGCTTTGAATTAATCTTAGTTTTGATATAACTAAAACTCAAGCTTAATTGGCTTGTTTTTAATTATTTTTGAGATAAGTATTTTTTCATGAAATATTTTGTAAACACTTTGAAAAATACTAGAATGTGTTTTAACTTCTTCAAGCACTTAAAAATATGTTCTTAGTTACATATTTTTATATAAAATATTTTTGAGATAAATTTTACATGTTTTAAAGTCATAAAAAACCTTTTAAAATTGATTTTCGCATGAATGTATCGATACACTATCTGTATGTATCGATACAATACTTGACAGTAGCTAAATAATCTTAAAATACAAAAGTCATTACTCATGTATCGAGACACTGTATCGATATAGGACTGTTCATGTATCGAGACAGATCTTTTTGTATCAATACAGGACTGTTTAATGGTCATATTTTCACCGTTAAACGCAATGTATCGATACCCACTTAACTGTATCGATACAAAGGCATGGGGAAGAATGGAAATGATATTTTGAAGGCTCCAAAAGCTATATTCCTTCACCAAACATTCCCAATGGCTAGAATCATGATCAAGGCTATAAATAAGCCACTCCAACACCTTCAACAAGAAGAAGAAACAAGAGATTGTGCTTAGAGTCATATCTTTCATTTTCTCCATCATTTTTGCTAAGTAGTTTATCTTTGTATAGGATCAATTCTTCCTATTTTTGTATTCTTCATTTTGTATCTTTAGATACATATTTTCTTTAAGCCAAAATTCTTGTAAACACCTAACCTTTGGAGGTTTTATTTGTTTACATTCAAATCCTTGTAAAAAGGGGAGGTTACTACTTAGCCATTGAAAAGTAGAGAAGGTTTCTACTTAGCCTTCAAAAGTAGTGAGAGAAGGTTCTATCTTAGCCACAAAAGATAGAGTGTAGAGGTTTCTATCTTAGCCTTGAAAGATAAGGACTGTAAAGGTTATACCTTGTCCTTGAAAGTTAATCAATTGAAGTTAGTGATCGTAGAAATCCAAGGCAAGTGAGGCCGAGGTAGAGGACGTAGGCAATTAAGGCCGAACCTCTATAAATCATTGAGTTTGCTTCTTCTTTCCCTTTTCTTTAATTGTTGATTTTTATTTACTAATTTGTACTCAAATGTTTATTGTTTAGATTTCTCAAGTTTATTTATCAAAGTTTTAATTTACTAAAATTTTGAGAAACCAATTTAGCCCCTCTTGATTTCATTCACCACTAAAAGGTTTAGCATAAATATCTATATATAATTATTTTGTTTTATTTCTAGAGGCCTATATCATTATTATTATTCTTTATTTTTTGTACCTGAGGACTAAGTTATCGAGATGAATCGCTCACCCAACTTCTTTGAATAGTCGTTACGAAATGACCATTTTGTTTTTTGGAGTCGCCACCAATCTGTTTTGCCAGGTGAGATTGGACACATATCGGAGTTTATATTTTAAAGATTACAAAACCCATAAAAGAAACTCTGAGGTCTGTGCTCATACCTAAGATCACTTGAAAAGGTCTGGGAGTCGATTGTAATCACAAATAAGGATCAACCTTTTTGTGATGCCCGACAATCAGCACTTTATTAATCACGTGTTAAAATAAATTTGATCTTTATTTGGTTTTAATATTCGATATTTAATTATAATTCCCTTATGTTTACAGATGAAATTCAATGAAACAAAATTTATTATTTTGTGAAAGTCGGGTTTTAATTTTTTGGAAATAAAAAGAAGTCTTCCATACCTTCTTGGAGAACCAATAGAACACGGAGATTTTTACCATTATTTTTTGTACCGCACAAAGAGCCGATGGAATACGAAAAGTTTTATTTTTTTGAAATTCAAAAACTCTCGACTTTCATTATGAAAAAGGTATCTAGTTACTAAAATAATCTGTGGAATCCCTCACATACTCTGGTAAGAATTTCACGTACTATTTTAACATCAGAGACATTGCCTTAATTTTTAAAGTAAAATTACCAAAATGCCCCCTAAAGTATAGCTTCATTGTGAAAGCATCCTAGTACACTAATGAACACTAAAATTACCTTAGAAGGCTAAACTAATCCGAACAATTAACCTTTGGCATAAAAGCATTCCAATGAAAAAAATTACCAAAATGCCCTTAAAGTATGCCTTCAATGTGAAAATATCCTGATAATCCTAATGGACACTAAATGAACTTAAAAGGCTAAACTAATCTTAAAAATTCACCTTTGGCATAAAAGCATCTCGATAAAAAAATTACCAAAATGCCCTTAAGGTATACCTTCAATGTGATAGTATCCCGATAGCGTTAATTGACACTAAAATGACCTTAAAATGCTAAACTAATATTAAAAAATTCACCTTTCGCATAAAAGCATCCTAATGAAAAAAATTACCAAAATACCCTTAGACCTTTAACTTGAAAATATCCCGATAAACCTAATGGGCACTAAATTAACTTTAAAAGGCTAAACAAATCCTAAATATTCACCGTTGGCGTAAAAACATCTTAATAAGTAAAATTACCAAAATGCCCCTAGGTATACCTTCAACGTGAAAGTATCTCAATAACCCTAATGGACTTTAAAATGACCTTGGAAGCTAAACCCATCCTAAATATTCACCTTCGACGTAAAAACATCCCAACAAACAAAATTACCAAAATGCCTTTCGGGTATACCTTCAACATAAAAGTATCCCAATAACCCTAATGGAACTTAAAATAACCATAGAGACTAAACCAATCCTAAAGTAGCCACCTTTAGCATAAAAGCATCTCGATGAGCAAAATTACCAAAGTGCCCCTACATTTTAAAAAATTACATTTCATATCCTTCGAAAAATCGAACAAATACAAAAATTTTTTAAAATCTATATATCCCTAGGGAAGGCCATAGAAATAATAAAAATCTTTAAAATCGATAAAATATCCATTTTACCCCTAATATGAAAATTTGCTATTTAGTCCCTATATTTTTCTAAATTATAAAAATCATATGAAATTATGCATGAAAATACCGCCAATATATCAACAAAGACTCAGCCAAACACCTTGCCCTAAAAAAATTTCTACAATTTCAAAGTAACACCTAAATTTATAAAATTATATTTTGATCCCTATATGATAAAATACCAAAAAAACCCATTAAAAATCATCAAACCAACAAAGAATCAACAAAGAAAACATGGGAAAAATATGTAAAAAGGTTCAGCCAAGCACTCTTAGCCATAAAGCATTTTTTCATTTTTTTTGCAATTTAATCCTTAAATTTTCTAAAATTGCAAAATGACCCCCTAAAGTGTTAAAAATGCCTAAATCATGTTTGCAAATGCACAAAATCAATTTCCATAAAGCCATAAAGCTCTCGGCCAACGAAGAATGGTTCTAAAAAGAAAAAAAACTTATATTTTACAATTTGTCCCTATATTTTCTAATATTGCAAAATGGCCTAAAAAATTAAAAAAATAAAATTACCATAAAAAATAAGCACAAAATCACCATCAAACATTCCAATCAGATTTGGCCAAAGGGGAAATCATGAAATATATGCATACTTTGATAAAAAAAATGAAACAAGCATAAATAATTATTATTAAACTTTAATAAAACTAAAATTATAAAATAAATATACTAATATACTGATCAACATATTAATCATCAAAATAACATAAGAAAGTAATTTAAACATCAACATAAACACAACAAAACTAGAATCATAACAACAAGAATAATATTCTACGTAAAAAATTTTAACAAAAAAACAAATAAAACAATTACAACAAATACAAAAGATTTCTATGTTATCATGTTTAGCCTTTCAACATGGATAAAAATCCATGAGCCTTAACATGATTGACTCCCAAAAATAAAGAATCAAGTGTAAATATTAGCAAAAAATAAAAAATTTGGTAAAAAAAATTAGCTTTAAAGCTTGGGAAACATAAGAAAATTCAAGTAATTTAATTGATCTTGCCTTATGGAAGCCTTTAACCTTCCATGAAAGCTTTCTCCCTTTGTTTTTCCAGAGAGAGGATCAGCCAAAATGATGAAGAAAAAACCCTTGGCCGTTGGCCTCCCCCGTTCTACCACATTTTTTTTAATTTAATTTAATTTTGTTTTTGTTTTATATTAATTTTACTTGATGTTAATTGATTTTGATTTGATATAAATTAATAACTTTTGTCATTTAATGGCTTGTGTCATCCATGACATCATTCATTTCTAGAGATTTATGAGATATTTGGAATATCTATAAAATTATACCATAAAAAATAATTAGAAAGATTAAATTGTAAAATTTAAAAATTATGTGTTTGAAATAAAATTTATATGATCAATTTAATTTAATCTAATAATAAACACCATTTTTAATTTACAAAAAAAATTAAAAATAACAAACTCATAAAATATTACTAGAAAAACCCCACCGAGAAAAATTATTTTATGTAAAAAATGCAAAACTCATAAAACAAATTAAATTTTTTAAAACTGACTTAATATGATTTAAAAAATAATATTTGAAGAATTTTGAAAATTATAAACTTTGAAAAATCTTGCCAAAAAAATTTACAAGTAGAAAATCTCATACCTCGATAACAAAAAAAATTTTAAAACTAATAAAATAAATTAAAATTTTTAAAACTGATTTAATATAAAATAAATAATAAGATTTGAAGAAATTTTAAAACTAAAAACTTGATAAAATCTCATCAAAAAAAATTTACGGAGTATAAAACCCTTATCTTGGTAACAAAAAAAAATTTTTAAAACTCACATAATAAATTAAATTTTTCAAAACTGATTTAATATGGATTAAAAAATAATATTTAAAGAATTTTAAAAAATTATATACTCAAAAAAATCTTTCAAAAAATTATGGAGTAGAAAACTTCGTATTTCAAAAATAGAAGAATTTCAAAAGAAAAATGCAAAACTAATAAAATAAAAGGAATTTTCCTGAACCGATTTCATATGAATTAAATAATAATATTTAAAAATTTTTAAAAATTATAAAGTAAGAAAAATCTTCTCAAAAAAAATTACGAAGTAGAAAACTTTGTATTTCTTAAACAAAAAAATTGTAAAACGTAACAAATAAATGAATTATGAAAAACTGATTTAATGGTGTTGAATATGAATATTTAAAGAAATTTAGAACTCAAAACTCAAGTTTTGAATTATGTAAACCAAAAGTTTTACAGATAACGAAAAGTTCATATTCTAGAACCGAGAAAATTTCTAAAAAATACATTAAAAATTATATAAAACGAATTAAATAAAACATATTACTCAAATTATTAATTTATAAAATGATAAAGAAAAAAATCCAAAATTCAAAATTCAAAATAATTAATTACAAAGTACAATACTCGTGATACTGTGAAAAAAATTCAAAATTAATTACAAAAATGAGCAACTTGACAGCTTGTGGTATAAAATGCTAACATGAATTTTTCATTGAATATTTCTAAATTTTTGGAGTGCATATCAGCATAAATACCACATAAGTATCAGTAAAAATATACGAAAGTTAATTTCCCAAATTTAATGAAAAATTCTCAGAAAATTCTTAAAGATGAGAAATTTGACTATGATATCATTGGCAGAAATATATTTTCAAAATTTGAAACATAATTATTAAAAAAATTTCTCTTAAATATCCATTTTGTATATCCGAAATTAGAGATAGAAATATGACTTTTTTTGTTGCATAAACTTACGGCTATTTAAATTATGACTAAAAAGGTCTAGAAAATGTCTTTTTCATCTAAAAAAGATCGTTCCTAATGAGGATGGCCATTAAGTTCTCAGTCTCGAATATTCAAGATTATTAGAAAAGAGACTCAGACGAAATTAGGTGTCTACACTTGACAAACATGAGATAGACCAAACATGACATTCATGTAAATGGGCATAGGTAACATGTTTACATGTGGAAAGATGGCATTTTGACATGATATTAGTAACAAAAATGCAAGAAAATGCCAATAGAGTGCATGAACATATTAGTTTCATAAATGACAACACGAGTTATGCCATGGAAATATTGTAAGCATGCTTAAATAAAGATGAACAACTAACTAGAATTTCATGGCAGCATCAAAAAATATTTTCAAGAAGAGCTGAGCACATGGAAATAAAGAAACATGCTAGAGGGGTCAATGAAGCATGAATGATTCTAAGTCTACCACATCCAAGGTCACAAAATGCATGAGTTTTCTTAAAAAAGAGTCATGATTTCATGGATTTTTGGCTCACTAAAGTGATGGATATGATGAAAAATAAAAAATAAATGAAAAAAAGTGAAAAAAATAAACCAACAAGCCTTAAACCTTAGCCTTTCCTTTAAGAAAGTTTACTTCCCTTTTTTTGTTTTGCATGAAACAGTTAAAAAAAAATAGGTTTTTGGTTATAATGTTGCTAGAGAGGAGTTTTAAGGATGAAAGTAAGTGACAGGATGAGTTGTTAGAGGTTTTTTGTAGAGGTTTGGAGGAACTACGGGAATAAAGTTCTTGGCTGAGGGGTAGATGATAATGGAACAATATTTTTTAGAGTGTTTTTGTACCTTTGCTGAGGCAAAGTTGGCTTTTTTAAGGTAAGTGATCAACCAAGATTTGAAGGCCAAAAGTAAGGGCAATTTTGGATTTTCTCAATGTACCATGGGGGTAGCCTTGATCATTATGCTCAGCTAGCCAAAGTCCCATTGGCTAACATAATTTAAGTAATGGAATAAAGCTATTGGTTAAGTCTATAAATGAAAAAGAGCCAATCTTTGCCCTTAAATAAACCATTTGATCGATGAAAATGTCTTATTTTTTAAGATATATTGGCCTTAAAATGTGTTTAAATAGGATTTTTGGATTAATAGTGCAAAGGCTGAAAAATAGCATAAATTGGGCAAAAATGCCAATGTATTAGTACATTGCAAATTGTATAGGTTCATCTAGGCAATAAAAACAAAATGTATCGATACAGTGAAGATTGTATCAATACATTCCCTAAATGTATTGATACAATTACTTATGTATTAATACATCTAGTCCAAAAATTGAATCTTAGATATTGCCAAGCCTTGTATCGACATATTTGGCCAATGTATCGATACATAAAGCTAATGTATCTATGTAAGCCCATTTGTATTGATACAACATGTAAAATTTTGAAATTTGATGATGTGGAGGCCCTATATCAATATAGAAAAACCATGTATCAATACATGCATGCAAAACTGTGAAATTTATGCCCTTTTGACTATTGTTTCTACAGGGTTCTAATAAGGTAATTCTAAGAATGGGTAATGGGTTAATAGTTAAGGCCATTACTAAGAACTTGTACCTTATCATTGCTTACAGGCATGACCATGGAACTAAAAGAATGTCTTTGTGTTCTTAGATTGTTTAGAAATATCATTTTAGGTTCATACCTCACTAAGAGTGATGATTTCAAGTTTTGGATGAAAAGTAACTATTATTCAATCATCCTAAATGATACGGTATATGGATCAACCTTATTATAGAATGGGATGCATGTATTGGATCCAAACATGCCTTTATTCAATATGGATATGGAGAAAACAAAGAGTAATGATCCAAGAAAAATTTATATTTGGCATTATAGACTTAGTTATATCAATGAGACTCGAATAGCCAAGTCATACAAACAAGGTTATCTAGACCCATTTGATTATGAATCATATCGAACATGTGAATGCTGTCTCCTTAGCAAGATGACCAGGTCACCCTTCATTGGGTAAATTGATACACATGTGGATTTATTGGGCCTAGTATATTCATATGTATGTGAACCAATGAAATACAAGGGCTAGAAAAGGGTATTTTTGCTTCCTTACCTTTACTGGTGATTACTTTAGGTAGTATGTGTACTTGATGATGTACAAGTCTGAAGCTTTTGAAAAGTTCAAAGAGCATAAGGCTAAAGTAGAGAAACAAAATGGTAAAAGTATTCTAGCTTTTAGATCTGATCAAATACTCAAGTCAATAATTCTTGGATCATCTAGCTAAGAATGGGATTATGTCATAATGGACTCCATCCAAAACTCTACAACACAACGAAGTGTTTGAAAAGTGAAACCTAGCCTTGCTAGATATGGTTTATTCCAATGCCTAAGGCTGACCTTTCAATATCTTTTTGGTATATGCCTTATAAATTGTCGATCATCTTCTAAATAGGGTTGCATCCAAATCTTTGATAAGACACCATATAAGATATGGAAAGGTAAAAAGCCAAATTTAGCTTACATTAGGATTTAGGGATGCACTACTTACATGAAGCATACAGTAGCTGATAAGCTTAAAGCAAAATCAATTAACTGTAAGTTTGTAAGGCATTCCAAAGAAATTACTAGATACTATTTTTATAATCCAATAGTAAATAGGCACTTTCTAGAGAAAGAATTTTTACTTAAAGGGTCTAGTGAGAGCAAAGTTGATTACAAAGAAGTTCAAAAACCATAAATAAAAATTTTTTATGGAATCTGAGCGAACAGTTGAAGCATCAACTGCTTAACTTGATGTTTAAAAATTGTAACTACTTTGACAATCTATTGGGATAAGGTAAGCACCAGAAAGATATGAATTTCTTATGGATCAAGAAAACTAGCCTTATGGCACTGAACCTATAAATTTTGAAAAAGCAATGCCTGACATTGATTCTACTAAATGGTTTGAAGTCATGAAATTTGAAATAGATGCCATGGAAGTCAACCAAGTATAGACATTAGTTGATCTACCTGAAGGGATAAAACCTATGGATGTAAGTGGATCTTTAAGAGAAAGGTTGACATAGATGGCAACATTTAGATGATAATCAAGTAGAAGGCATTGATTATAAGGAAACCTTTTCACCACTTGCCATGGTAAAATCCATTTGGATCATGCTTGCTATAGCTGCATATCATGATTATGAGATATGACAAATGGATGTAAAAACTACATTCCTTAATAAGAATTTGCAAGAAAAGTGCAAACATAACCTAATGGTTTTATGTCTAAGTCAAATCCAAACAGGTATGCAGCTTGAGAAAGTCCATATATAGGCTAAAGTAAGCTTTACAGAGTTGGACTGTTAGATTTGATGAAGTAATTAAAGGATTTGGCCTCATAAAGAATCTTGATAATCTGTGTGTCTATAAAAAAGATGAATGGGCAAGCTATTGCTTTTTTGGTGTTATATGCTGATGACATATTGCTCATAAGAAATGACATACCAATAATGCAGGTCATTAAGGTATGGTTATCCAGACAATTCTCCATGAAGGGTTTAGAAGAAACAACATATATTCTGGGAATTAAGATATATAAAGATAAATCCAAAAGACTGCTTGACTTATCCTAATGCACATAAGTAAGGTGCTAAAAAGGTTTAGCATGGAAAACTCTAAAAAAAGAAACTATTTTATGGCATATGGTGTACTTTAGTCGAAAAATTATGTTCTAAAACATTAGATGGAAGGACACGTATAGAAAAGTTAAACTCTTTGTTAAGAGTTATACTAATGCTAGCTTCTAATATGATTAGGTTGATAGTAAACCACAAAGTACTTTTGTATTTATTCTTAATGATGCTATAGTCAATTTGAAAAGGTTCAAAACATGAAAAGACTATAAACTCAACAACTAAAGCTAAATACATCCTTGCGTGTAAGGGCACATTAGAGGTAGTCTGGATGGATAAGTTTATTTGATGAACTTGATGCCATTCTAAACATTATTGCTGGATAACAATGGACCCATAGCACACACTAAAAAACTAAGGTCTTATCATAAATCCAAACATGTGTTAAGGTGGTATCATGTCATTAGAGATATTATAAAGAAACGTAATGTTCGTATGGAATGAGTACCCACTGAGGAGAACTTAGCTAATCCTTTCAGTAAAGTTCTATCCCGACAGATATATAATCATCATATGAAGGGTATGGGACTTAGACATATAGGCTATTGGCTTTATTGCTAGTGGGAAATGGTTAGTGTAAACCTTGTAAGCCAATCATTGTGGCTTGTAAGGCATTACTATTTAGTGGCTTCATGTAATCAAATATTATATTCATTTATTGTTATAAAGGTTTTTCTTTGTCCATAAGCTATAATTGTATAATTATTTAGTTGTTATAAACAACTTATGTAGACAAAGCCCTTAAAATGCATTGACTTTGCAAAAAAATTGTAAAGAGTTACAATTATGAGATCCCTATAATCAAAGCCATGTTTCTATAAACGTTCATGGTCATCGTATTGTTAAGATAGGGCATTAACGATGCACAAAGACTGGCATATGTAAGCCTCTATGCATTTAATGCTTGCAATTGATCTCGTAAGTTAAAGTATAGAAGATACTTAAGGGCATCATATAGGTGCTTGTTATGTAACAAATTCACTGACATGACCTACTATAAGAGTTCCATTTGGTATTTCACTCAAGTGTCTACGGAGATACTTTCATGTGTTAGTAGT
Source organism: Adansonia rubrostipa (assembly GCA_038381775.1). NCBI lineage: Eukaryota > Viridiplantae > Streptophyta > Magnoliopsida > Malvales > Malvaceae > Adansonia > Adansonia rubrostipa. The sequence goes on from JBBYHM010044718.1 coordinate 10,852, forward strand.
GTAAGTGATCCTTAGACTTGTAACAGCAGGTTATTTCCTCTGAGTAGTGCCATGCTTTGATTCCAACATGAATAAGTCTGCAATAGATAGATGCTCATGGTAAGATGGTTTTAGGTATGGCATGAACCATATGGTAGGCGAATAAGTGGTCCAGAGAGGTTCATCACCCCAAGTGATATGAGGAGGCATATATCTCATGTGTATTGGCTCATGTTAACTCAAAGTCCTTGGCTAGGGCAATATTGATTATGGAGTTAACACATAGGGATTGCATGCTAATATGGAATAAGCTAAAGGTAGACATTGAACCATGCTCTTGCTAATTTTGGGATATGTGATGAAAAGATATTTATTAATTGAAATATTGAACACTTAAGGGCTTGTTAAACCATAGTGACACTCCATGCCTATTGGGTGGCCATGATGCATTGCTTGATGCCAATCCTGGTCTATAAATATAACATATTCTTAATTAGGCTATTTTATATTTATTGCCAATATCATGGGAGCCTAACGAGTCACACATAAGGTTGATTAGTAAAAATTGAATTGAGATCGGGTTTATATGTCTAATACAAGAAATGGTTGCTTAGGCTTAATTTGAATAAGTTCAAATAGGCTAGAGGCAAAATTGTAATTTTTTAAGAATTAAAATTTTAAACTTTAGTCCTTTTAAACCTATGTTTGCCATCCCTTGTAGTTGATTGAATGCTTTGAATTCGGCAAAGGGAGACTCAAATAGGGTTAGGCTACATCTTTTAAAATTCTTGTGGAAGATTACACTAACTCTTTTGCAATAACTAGAAAATCAATTTTTTTTTTCATTTTGATTATAGAATCAAGGTTTTCCAAGTGCAAGGAAAGGTTTATTGAAACCTAAGTTGCCAGTATGGCTCTCGATAATAGTCTATTCTTTATTGAAGGTTTTCTTGGCCACTTGTGTGGGTAAGCATTAGAGGCTGAATGCTTGGGCATCTTTGGTTTACGATAACCAGCCTCGATGTATCCTATATTTAGGTCATGAAATTATTGAAAAACTTCTCAATATTGAGGTATGCTTAAATCTTGGATAGTTTTTTAGGTTTTTTAATCTAAAAGATTAATCAAGATCATGCAAGATGATTCTATTTAGAAAGTCTCAGATTAGTTTTTGTATGATTTGTTTTTGCTGCCATGTTTATAAATTATTTTATAAATTTTCGTAATCTAATTACTTGTTGCTTGAGACTTTCTACAGAGTAGGCACTGCACCATACTCATGGTTTTCTTGGGATATCCAGTGAAAGGACTAAAGTACACCGAAAGGCTGGTTACTGAAAAGTTTCTTAAAGAGGTCATGTTGACTCTTCCTACATATCAGAAGGCCATGATGCCTTGCTAGAGGCCAATCTTGGTCTATAAATATAAATACACTTAATTGGTAATTATATTTATTATCTTTATGATGGAAGCCTAATAGATCACTCATAATAAGATGATCTATTAGATTAAAATCGAGAATTTATTAAGTATGACATTATTAAATAAAAGGTATAATGAGGAGGACTTAATTGAATAAGTTCAATTAAGAATAATTTAAGACATAAATTAGACTTCTGAAATCTAATTAGAGATGTCTTAATATGGCAACAAAGATAAGAATGTATTATCAAGATATAGCCTATTTATAGACATGGTTTTAGGGATATTATTAAACAAAGCCAAATAATTATATTTGAAAATTTAAATAATTACATGATAGTTATTTAATTAATTATTTAATAATATTTATATGAAGTAAACTTGTTTTACTTGGGTTACAAAATTTAATTTTGAATTAAATTTTCTAACATGTAAGTTAAGGGGTTAAGCTAAAAGCCCTAATTATCAAGTTAATGGAGTTTATTGTGAACTACTCCCAGTTAGGCTTGCTAATGGGATTGGTGCATGGAATAGCCATCTTTGGTATGCTAGAATATTAATAAGTTATTATTTGGACCCAATCTTGGACAAGGTATTAAAGTAGTTTTAATTGGTCTCTTATAAATACCCCAAAGTGGGGCCATTTTAAGGGCATGTTAGTAATGGGCTCAGTTGACCTAATAGTCAAGCCTAACCTAGCCCAGGTGTATTTAAATACATTACTAAGGCTCTTTAGCTGATCATAAGCATTAACGGAAACCCTAGATGCCAATGTTAAACTTCTTCAAGGGGTTTGGCATAACCTTTGGTTTTTATAAGCTCTCTTTGCCCTTTCATGTTTTTTTTTATTGTTTTTGAATTGTTCTTAACACAATGAAAATATAAAAATAGTTTTCAAGCATTGAGAGATTAGTTTTTCACAAAAGCTGTGAAAATAGCCAAATCTCAAAATTTTAACTTTCCTAAGCCTGATTGTGTAGGTTTGCATATTAGGTGATCAAAAAGCATTTTTTATCACAATGAAAGATGTAAAATTAGTTTTTTATCCTAAAAGAATTAACTAGAATCAAAAGTTGGGATTTTTGGATTTGTTTACCTACCTCTACAAAAAATAACAATTTCTCTACAAAGCTATTTTTCTCTTTTTTAGTGCAACAAGCATGGGAATTATTCCCATATCACTTTAGGTCTAAACCTATTGGCTATATATCTTTTGGTTAAGGCTTGAAAAGTCTTCTAGCTAGCATTAGAGAACCATCAGACTTCATGAAGCCTCCAATAGGCATCTGTGTAGATCACTATTAGAGGTAAGACACTTATGCTGCTTGTGGCCTTAAGAAGAGATCGTAGTAATAATCCCATAGTGTATTCATGGATGGATCGACAAACTCAGAGTATTGAGCCTCTAAGTTGGTATAATTTCTAATAGATCTATGTTTTTAAATTACCTAAGCTTGATTATGTAGATTTGCATATTAGGTGATCAGAAATTATTTTTAATCATGATGAAAGATGGAAAATCAGTTTTCAATCCTAAAGGAATTAACCAGAATTAAAATTTGGGATTTTTGGATTTGTCTACCTTCCTCTGTAAAAAATAGCTACTTTTCTGCAGAGCTATTTTTCTCCTCTTTATTGCAATAAGCATGGGAATTGTTTCCATATCATTTTATATCTAAACCTATTGGCTATATATCTTTTGGTTAAGGCTTGAGAAGTCTTCTAGCTAGCACTAGGGAACCATCGACCTTATAAAGCCTCCAATTGGCATCTGTATAGATCACTATTAGAGGTAGGACACTTATGCTATCTATGGCCTTAAGAAAAGATCATAGTAATCATCCAATGGTTTATTCATGGAGGGATCAACAAACTTAGAGTTATGAGCCTCTAAATAGGTATAATTTCTAATAGATCTATGTTTTTAAATTACCTGAGCCTGATTGTGCAGATTTGCATATCAGGTGATCATAAAGCGTTTTTTATCATAATAAAAAATGGAAAATCAGTTTTCTATCATTAAGGAATCAGAATCAAAATTTAGGATTTTTGGATTTGTTTACCTACCTTTGCAAAAAATAGCTACCTCTCTATAAAGCTATTTTTCTCCTTTTTAGTGCAACAAGCATGGGAATTATTCCTAGATCACTTCAGGTCTAAACCAATTGTCTATATATATCTTTTTGTTAAGGCTTGAGAAGTTTTCTAGCTAGCACTGAAAAGCCATCGAACCTCATGAAGCCTCTAACAGGCATCGTATGGATCACTATTAGAGGTAGGACACGCTACTTATGGCCTTAAGAAGAGATCGTAGCAATCATCCCATAGTGTGTTTATAGAGGGATTAGCAAACTTAGAGTTATAATCTTCTAAGTAGGTATATTTTTTAATAAATCTATGTTTTTAAGTTGCAGTCCAATCACATGTATATCTCTTCCTAAGATTTTAAAGAAATCCAAGTTTTTTTGTTTAATTTTGCTACGTATGTTTCAATCTGATTAAATTTTTATGCTTATATCAATATGCATGAGCCTAGATTTTCCTATTCACTTAAGGTTATAATCTACTTTACCGACTTGGTCACCTTATTTTAAAGTTCCATCATACTCTCCATGTGAAAATGATTGTCCATCACATGTAAACAATTTATCATTTGATATACAAATTACCAAGGCCTCGTCTATTTTCACTATATCGTATAATGACTTTTAAAAGGATAACCTTAACTTTTTATGGGATCTATGATTGCATATCTATAAGTAAATCTCTCATCATGTACAAGTCATATGCCCAATGAACCAGTTTAGTAGCTTACTTTTTCGAGACATTTTAGCCTTTAGAATGTCAAAGCATACAAGTTATACACATGGAGTCAATTACTTTCTCAGGATTAAGGTGATTACATAATGAACATCAAAATTGAATTAATCCATGTAAACACACTTATTAATGGATTAATTGCACTTTGGTCATGTCTAATCACCATCTTTAGGTAATATGTCTTTATCTATACTCGGAGTCAGACTGCTCTAAATGGCCAAAACAAGCCATTTCCCCAATTGGATTTAGATGATATAATAGGCTTAACATGAGTTAATTGCTCACATTAACCCCATAGACTATGGAATATCAATTTAGACTACTTACCTTAAAATATTGTCTTCCCGCATATAAAGTCCATTACATGCAATATTCTAATAGTATAAATACAATTAGTCAATGAGCCATATTTACTTTAACAAGTAAATTAAATGAGAAAAGATTATAAAACCGTAAATATATAAATATGAATTATTAATTCAAACTAATGAAATACATCAAAATGTCTTTCATCTTTATGGCATTCCTAACAATCTCCTACTTGCCTTAAGAGAGTAAATGAGTCACATCTCACATCTTCATACCCTTGACATGCCTTTTAAAACACCTAGCCACCAGAGTTTTAGTAAATGGATTAGTAAGGTTGTCCTCAAACATAATTTTGTCGACAGTAGCAACACTATCCATCACTAACTCTTTTATAATGTGGTATTTCCTGTCTATATGTTTTTTCCTCTTATAGTGTCTAGATTTCTCGATATTTACTATTGCCACACTATTATCACAATAGAGTGTAATAGATTTATCCATACCTAGAAATATATCAAGCTCACAATTTATCCATTTTCAAGTCTTTTAAAGAAGTTAGAGCATGGCCAAAGGATAAATAATGAGGAGATGGGAATGTTTTTAAGCCCAATTATGTTTCTATGGTGCATAAACAGGTCAAGATTGGATATCCTCAGAATGATTGGTGAGATCTAAAACATATTTAGGCTAGTTAAAATAATCCCATAAGGAATTCGTTCATGATAAGATATAGAGATAGAGCCTTCCTACTCTAAGTCTAATTAGATGCTAGCCTATTACAAGCAGCATCACAATTTTAGAATCTAACATATAATGCGTCATCTTTAATCAAGAAGATATGCTTCCCATTGTCAATGAATACACAATGTTAATCAACATTGAAAGGGCCAAGTTTGATAGGATATATACTACAAAGTCTCATAAACTCTATCTTTAAAGAAGAGACTAGCACAGATCCTTAGAGCCACAGAATCAAGAATCGATAGTAATTTCAAGGCAAAAGGAAATAGTGAGTGCATTTCTTAGGCTAGTCTAAGGCGAGGAATGGTGAATCTTACTAATGTGAGGAAGATTTAGGATATTTATGCCTTGATGATATACAAACGTGGTCACATTCCTGAAAACCTTAGGCTATATAAAAACAACAGTTATAGAATTCTTCTCTTGATTATTCTACATTATCAACCTCTTGCTTGCCATTATTGCCAAGATTATTTAAGCCCTTAGTTTTTGCAAGAAAACAAGAACATGTTAGTTCATCGGGTGTGCTTCACTTATTCACATACGGCTCATCAGTCACTTTTGGGCCAAAGCGAAAAAAATGTTGCACAACTTCTTACTTAACTTTAGCCCTTTCTCTAAGATCTTTGAGAAAGAATGGTGTCAAGACATGTTTAAGGATTTATGTGTTGATAAGCTTTAGAATTTTAAAAGAAAAGAGATTACATGGAAAGACTTTTAAATTCCTTCTCAATCAATCATATATAGATACAGAGATCTTACCTATATACCACTTATGGGACTATAGGGAAGCACCGATTATGCATCTATCTTAGTGCTATGATAGTTTCAGTAACCGTAATTCATCACATTCATGCAACATCTTAAATATTGGGACTCCGACTATGGTAAAGCCAAGTACAAGTTAAAAGTCTAGTTAGCCTTCCATGCTTGGAGGTAAGTTCATTGCATGCAGAGGTTTTAGAGGTAGAACATCATGACTTCAGGATACGACGAATAGAGGACTTACTACATTGATGACACCTTGCCACTATATAATGTAGGGATAGCCCAGGTCTCAGTCGATGAGTTTCATTCTGAGATCGAACCACTCAATCAAGAATTTGAAAAAGAAAGGGCAACCTTTATTACAAAAGTCCCCCATTTAAAGGAGGAAAAAAGTCAGCCAAAAATAGAGCTTTACTCCTAGATAGGGAGATGAATTGGGTTATCAAAGAAAGAAACCATGTCCAAAGGGATCTAAAAAGTCTAAAGATAGACTGTACAACACTTTGAAGAGCAAACAAGTACCAACATGTTGCTAAATTATTAGCTGAGTAGGAAGCGAAGCTCACTACCCTTGATAAAAAGTTAAGGCAATGGAAAGAAGAGGCCAAAATCAATAGAAAGATGCTCATTAGGGCCGTACCTTCGTATCAACCTACCAAAATAGAAATAGATGTCTCAAAGCTTGAGTGCAAGACTTGAGAGCAAATAAGGTTGAGAATAAAGTTCTAGCACTTAAGGTTTAAGACTTAGAACCATCCTTATAAACTCATTTGGACCACATTGGAGATCTAATAAGAATCTTAAATCAATAAGAATAAGAATGGCAATAGAGGGTTAAGTAGGGGTATTAGAATTATCATAGCCACCATAGCCATTTCATTTAGCAAGATTTAGGCAACTCAATTAGAGGTTGATGACATAATTAAGTTGTTAGATCCTTGATACAAGATATCATGCCTATTGGAGATCATGAACAAGAGTTGTTATATTTCTTAGAATAGGTGATTAGACAATGTAATCATGTGAAATATTTTTGGATGTAATCACATGCAATCAAAACATTTTGATGCTTTATGAATGACATTATTGATGACGCTATCCTACAATCCAATTGTCCCTTTCGCATTCTACATAACTAACTCAATTTTTTTGCTACTTCATTTGTTTATCAATAACCCTTTATTGTCATGACTCTATACTTATCATTATTTCATCATGAGTAAGCATCAACAAACACATGTCATAAGAGTCTAATATGAGAATGGTCATAAAAGTGTAAGGGCTTATCAGATCAAACAAGGAACACAAAACTGATCATTGCACATAGCTATAATACCCACAACCATAAGCAAATTAGGGAAAATGATCATTATGCATACATCGAGTGGCTCAAATTGATATGTAAGGAGTCTTAGGACCAAATGCTTCTTCAACAAGATAAAATGTAAGCATAAATTATAAAGCATATAGAGCTAATGATGGCCTCCATTAAGGAAAAGATAAAGGCTAGTACTGTAGATACTAACAAAGAGCAGGCTAAACCAGAAAATCATCCCACCAATAGTATTAAGGCTACACATAAAAAAACTTATCAAGGACACTAGCCTAACTCAATGCTAGCCCTATAGTGCCATCAATGATTTGCTTAAACCCTATGGCAATGAATAATTTACCTTAAGATTTTAAGGGGTGAATACAAGGTCCATTCGATTGATCACCTAGTGTTCGTCATGAGTAACAAGAGAAGATAGATGGTTAGAAGTATTGACATCGACCAATGATATAAACAAGTATCAACCTTTGGCAAAGCGCTTTCGAGCTATTAAAAGGAGTGACAAATTCAAAGCTATCGATGTTGAATATTTGTTTTTGCTATCTAATTTTATTATTACCCTAAAGTTTAAGGTACCAAATTTTAAGAAGTTTAATAGAACTATATAACTATGCATATCCAAATTTAAATGAAAAAAGCCAAGTGTGAATGGGATGAAAAGCTTTTCATCCATTATTTTCAACACAGCTTGATTGGGGTGGTTTCTTGGTGGTACATTAAACTCGATAATGTCAAAATTTAGTCATTAACCGATTTTGCTAGAGCTTTTTTGAATTAGTACCAACATATGTTGAATTAAGCTCTTGATTATTTCTCTTTCATGAACCAAGAGAAAAAGTCTATTAAAAGTTTTAAGTAATATAACTAACAATGAAAAAAGGAGGCAATCTTGCTTCAACCCCTCTAATAGAAAAAGAGATAACTGTAATGCTCATAAATACCTTACATGCCTTATACTATGACAAACTAATAGGGAATGACACTAAAAAGTTTGTTGATCTTGTTTTTTTCAACCAAATGATTAATGTGGACACCTTATTTTGTCCGGACCAATTTTTGACATTCTAGGAGTTAGGTAAAAGATGATAAAATCAAAAAATAGAAATAAAAGCTGGGGGGTGATTGCTGGGCACCATGTCACTAGGCACTATTAGGCAACACAACACTAGGTGAAAAATTTTTTTAGGAAGGTCTAAAATGCCTATAGGCTGTATTAAAGAAAATTTAAAAATGAGGCATCAAAGGCCACTTTTCATGGTGTCACTAAGGTTATTCAAATGAATAAACAAGTTAATTTTCCATTATTTGTTACCAAGTTGAGGTAAATCGGGAAGCCATAGGTATGTGCAAGTTATATTAGGGTGCAAGTATTGATACGAGGCCTTTACATGCAAAAAACTTGAATTTTCACATTTGGTATTGATACAAGAGGGTTTGGTATCGATACCTGGCATGTTTGTATCGATACAGACCTTGGTAGTAGCTAAAATTATGATTTTTGGCAAAATGTATTGATACACAATCATGAGTATCGATACAAATCCATGGAGTATCGATACTGGTCTCCAAGTCTCGACACTGAAAACATTTTTTACTCTTAGTATCAATACACAACTCATTGTATCGATACTCAAAAGTAGAAAGTACCTTGTGTATCGATACAACATGTTTTGTATCGATATACTATCACTTTTTTGCCTAGTTCGAGCCATTTTTCAGCCTTTGAAAACCCGATTAAACATGTTTTTGCACTAAGGAACAATCATAAAATATTGCAAACCTCAACTATGGGTTCATTAATGGATTCTAACAAATTTTTAGAGTCTAAATAATTAATGAAAAAGGTTACTTTCATAAAATATATGAGAGTAAAAGGGTATGGCAAGTATATCTCTAGTTGTAGGCTGTCACAGCCTTTTTGCCTTTTTGCTCAGAATGGCCGAACCAATAAGAAGAGAGTTAACTTAGCATGGTAGCTAGAGATGTCCCCTGGTGCAGAAGAGAAAAATCAAAAGTGCCCGTTGCATTGTCTTCTAAAAGCAAGGGCTGAGCATTGAAAAAAAACACTACTAGCTGTCTCACAAAAAAAAACATTCAGCTATCAAAAAGCCTTCCAGCAATCCCAGAACACTCTCAATCTATTCCCACATATCTTCTAACAACTCCAGCAAGTTCACCAAAAATGTTGTTCCATTGTTTTTCACCTTCAAACAACCTCTATTGCCATAGCTCCCTAAAAGAACCACTAGAACCCGTTTAAAAACTAAACCTTTCAGATATTTTCAACCTCAAAACACCCCATGAAAAACTACATTACTAAAGTTGCTTTCTTTCACCCTTTTCTCGCTAAACAATAGTGAAAAGAGGGTAGGAACTGGGCCTAAAGTTACTGCTTTAAAAAAGGAGGAACTTCAAGATTCTGCTAATATATTTTTACCTTGTTCCATGTATTTTCTATTTTGATCATCCATTTCATTTTAGTGAACCCTTTATGTTGCCATGACCCTCCTAATACTCTCATGCATCTTTGTTGCCTTGGTTATGGTAGTCCTAGGATCTTGATGACCTTCTTGACACCTTGATGCTGTTAGATATATAAACTCACCATGCTTCATTTTATCATCATACAGCCTCTTTTCATGCATATTTTTCCACGTTCCTTCCATATTCACATATCTATTTCACATTTAAATGGTCACCTTAATGTGTTTTAATATGTTCAAATATTTTCCTTGGTTTTAAAAAGGCTCATGAAATAAAAATGCTGTCTTGACAACTCCAACATCCACTTCTATGTACAAACATGTCTATATCATTTCTATGCACCCTATTTGCCATATTCTTACATCTATGTCACCTATTTCCATGTCAAAATGTCATTTTTGCTTGTTTGCATGTTTAATCCATGTTTATCTTTGTATTTGCTGTATTTTGTTCATGATATCTCCATTAAAATACTTGTTTGTCTTTTATAGATTGATTTTTAGAAAAATCACTAAGTTAAGTTCATGCTACCTCTAATAAATGAAGAATATCATGGACTTAATGCTTTCATTAAATTGGTTTACCAATCTTGGGGGTAAATCAAGATTTCAACTCTAGATTTCATGGTGAAATATGTTTATTTAAAAAAAAAAGAAATCCTTATTAGTATTAAGCCTTGATCTTGAGTCTCATGTTCATTTTAGTGACATGGTCAATGGGTTGTTCCATCATCCCAAACTACTTCGAGATTATGGAATAAACTTGTGAAGCCCGTGTTACTTTCTATCATGGACGTTCGAATGTCCTAAACCTAAGTCTACCTTCAAAAAAATCAAAATATCGAATAACCCCTTGTTTTTGCTTTGGCAGCACTATAGTTTGAATTTGAAAAATTATTTTCAAGCCATAAAATATTTCCTTTGATTTTTCTAATACTTTTCTTTTAAAGGGCATCGAATTACCTCTCTAATGGTGCCTTATTTGCCCTCCGATCATCCTAGATGAGGGAGTTATGATTTTCAAATCTTTGCTATCTAAAACCCCTTGAACCAACATGCAATATTCTGTTTAGGCCATTTTGGCCCATCAAATGATTTTTACAAAAATTTCACAAAATTAGCTTTTCAGAAAGGTATTATCTATGATCTAACAAGCTCGGATAAGCTTAGAAGGATTTTTTGAAATCCATCATGCCTTTTAATTGTACATGCTGCAAGTGCTGAGATGAACCTAACTTCAAAAATTAATTCCACCTAGAAAGTGATGTTCTAGAATTTTCAAAATATTTTTATATTAAACCTTGTCGAGTTACCTTTCCAACGATACCTTAGTTACCCTTGAAAGTCTTCGGATGAGCCCAAATAAATCCAGAAACTTAAATGACATGATGTTATCCCCTATTTTTAACCTAATTTTTGAATCCCCTTTTATTGAGACATTAGGATGTCTAAAAAATATGCCTGATTGATTCCTCATAACATCAACCCCTTTTGAGACGGATCAAGATTAAAATACAAAAAATAAGATTTCATATTAAAATTTTCTCTAGTGAAGATTCTCCAACTCTACTACTTAAAAAAGATACTTCAACCCCTTTTTTTAAAAAATAATAAAATTTTTTTCTTTATTCCTAACTATTTTCATAACTCTATTTTAATGGACACTCCAACCCCACTTCTCTGAGAGGATACTCTAAGCCCACTTTACCTTAAAAATTTATAATTTTCTCTCTTTCGGATGCCTTAAATTGTTTTGATAAGAATTATCTTTGTTCTTCAAATTATCGTCCAATCCAAATCGGTCTCTAAAATTGTCATTTGGGTTATTCTTTAATAATCAAAGGCAATTATGAGATGCATTTCGATCGCCCCTTCTTTTCATGTTCTTTTGTTTATGATTGCTTGTTTGTGATATTGTTATATTTCTTATTTTTTGCCTCACTAACTTGTTTCCTTTTGTCGTTATTGTGCATTCATATTTAAAATTTATTTTCTAATGAAATTTACGAGGCAATGTTTCGTGTTGGTATCCTCCAATGCGTAATACTGAACATCCAATCTTTAAATCCAATCCAAAAATCATTTTCTTAAAAAGTCCCTATATTCCTCACATTTTTTAGGCACATAGGTGATCTAATTTTTCTTAAAAAAAAAACCTGGATTCATATTTTCCAAACTTCATGCATTAAAAAGGATTATATCTAAATAGAGACCAAATGGAATCGATTTAACCAAAGCTAAAATGAGATATAGTTAGCATGCACTGATTTCAGATGTCGTAGGGATGCTAGTCCTTCTCTGCACGTAACCAACTCCCAAGCCTAACCAATGAATCTTTGGACTTTGTAGACCTTGAACTCAGTGCTTCAAGTTTCGTAATTCGTAATATTGTTTTCAATAGGCATTCGATCTTGCCTAGCCCAAATGATTAGTGGTGACTCTAAGTTTATGGCCACTTCATGGTGGCCATTAGGGTCTAATTGGATGAGCGATTTGTCTGATGGTCCCTATCCCCTTCATATCATCACGCCTAATACAAATCCTAATCAAGGGATAGCTTAAAGGCTCGACCATAACCAACCATCGTTTATTTTTAAGTTGAGCATGCTATGCCTTTCGGATCATTCAAAGTTTAAGGCCGAGCACATGGTGATAGCTTGGCGACTCCACTAGGGACTATAGAGAGTTAGGCCTATAACTAGCTATTTTTCACTAGGTTCTCCATTTTTCGATTTCCATGATTATATAGATATAATTCTCTTCTATTTTTTGCCTAATAATCTCTATTGTTTATGTTTTTGTCCTATGATTGTTAGTGATTATTTATGCCTAAATAAATATTGATTCGAATAAATATGGTAATATAGGTATAAAACAAAAAGGCTTGATTGTTTCCTTGACACACATCGTGCACTTGCATTGGCACTAGATTCGCTACATACACCATGGTGTGATTAGTGTCTGAATCATCCGCCTTCATGAGTAACCCTTCGCATAGGCATGGGAAGACCTTTCGGGATGTAAACTACCTATGTCTCTCATAAGTACCATTCTACACTTACATAGGGAAATTCATCCACCAGATTGAACCCATTCTGCCAAACCAGTGATGGGCCTAGGATCAAGGTGCTTCAGCTGGTTTTACCAGACAGAGGAACGATTTATATACTGAAATAGGCATCAACTTAAACCTATGTAGTGAACCCTATGAGCTAAACCATGTCAAGCCATACTGGATGCTACTATAATAACTTAAAGATTAAGGCTACTTAGGGAAACATTTTTTTACCTTTACTCCTACATGCAATTGGTTACACGGGCAATGATGGGTGAACTTTGTCACCCACATTTGTCCTTTAATTTTCATGATCATTCTTTTAGGATATGCCATTATGTTTGATGGCAAATCCTTTTTTATAAGTGGGTTAGTTCAAGTGAATACCATTACCTATAATGCCATCTTGAAATATTCATATCCAAGCAATATAGGCCATCATGCTACCTAAATGATGACTTAGCATGTGTGGTGATGAATGAACATCATCGTTTAGATGGTTAGTCTTAATCCTTACGAGGTATCATGTTACTTCATGAAAAGACAATTTTAATACAGGTATGTCGTATGCTACCTATTCAATGCCTTAACATTCGTGATCATCTTATCTGCCCCTAGGCATCGTATCGCCTATTCTGAGGGCAAATTTTGTGATTCCTTCCATTTCTTACCTTTTGCCTATTATTTTATATTGGTTACTAACTTATTCACTTTTTGCTTTTCTTTTTCACCATGCATCATTTCATCATAATTACTGCCATCATGGGACAATTGGCTCTAATGGATTAATGTTCATGACTGGGCATCTCTCATGGAGCAACAGTCCACTTTAGAACTACGACTTTTTGAAGAAGTTCGAGCATGGTCAAAGTGCCAACAGCATGAAGATGGGGATGTTCTAAAACAAGGGCATGCCTCAGTAGTGCATGAAAGGATCAAGATAGAATACTGTTAAAATGATTGGCATGATCTAAGGATCATATGGACTAATTGCGATAGTACTAAAAGTGAGTCATTTGCAAAGAGATACAGAGATATTGTTGTTTTACTCCAAGTTCATTTGGATGTTAGTTTGTTGCAAGCAGCCTTTCAATTTGGAATCCAACATACAGTGTTTCACTTTTAATCATAAAGACTTAATACGCATGGTTAATGAATACATCGCATTACTTAACATTGAGAAAGCAAAGGTCGATAGAATATATTGTAAAGTGTTGAATCCTTCAACCATCAAGAAAAGATTTGCTCAAATCCTTGGGGCAACAAAGTATTAGATTGAGAGCCATATCAAAAAAAAGGGGAACAATGATGCATCTCATGGGCTAGTTTAAAAGAAGCAATGGCGAGTACTATTGGCATCCGAAAAATCCAGGATATCTATGCTTTGGTAATATACGGTCTAGTTATATTCCTAAAGACATTAGGCTATGTTGAAGCTATGATAGCATATGTCTTTTCTCATTTATGCTATAACATCAATCCTGCACCTACCATCCTTACCGAAACTATTCGAGATCATAATTTTGCAAGGAAATAGGAATGGACCGATTCATCGAATGTGCACCGCTCCTTCACATTTGGCTTATCAGTCACTTTGACCTTGAAGAAAGTAGGATGTCATCTTGCTTCTTACCCAACTTTAGCCCTATCTCTAATGTACTTGAGAATGAATGGCCTCAAGATAAATTTGAAGAGCAATAGGTCTAAAAGTTTCAAAGCCTCGAAAGGGAGGAGGTAACATGGAAGGCCGTTTGGTTTTTCCCATAAACATTCATATATTGGTGCAAAGATTACAGCTGTGTACTGCTCATGCGATTATGGGGAAGTACTAGCTACACCCCTATTTTACTCCTTTGATAGTTCTGGTGCCGTCAGTTCATCCCCTTCATCCAAGACCTTGAGTTGTGGGATTTCAACTATGGTGAGCCCAACTACAAGTCGAAAGTCCAGCTAGTTTTTCAAGCATGGAAACAAACTAGCTACATCGAGAAGCATTGGAGAGGGAGTAGTATAACCCCAGGATATGATGACTAGAGGATCCATCATATTAAAGACACTGTGCCCCTATCTGGTATTAGGACATCATAAATGCTGCTCAATGAATTTCCTTCTAAGATTGAATTACTCAAGCAAGAGTTCGAATCAGAAAAGGCAACCTTTGCCAAGGAGATTACTTGATTAAAGGAGGAAAACAGTCAATTAAAAATAGACCTCCACCTCAGAGATGGCGAGATGAATAGGGCTGTCAAGGAGAAAAACCACCTCAAGGAGGATCTTAAGAGCTTGAAAAGAGACTATTCGACCCTTAAAAAAGTAAGTAAATCCTGAAAACTTGGAAAGTCATTAGTCAAGTGAAGGACAAAAATTACTACTCTCAAGAAGAAACTACACCAATGGAGAGAACCTACTAGGGCTAATAGGGAAAAGCTTGCTAGAACCCAGGCTCTTGCATCAACTTATCAAAAGAGGAATAAACAGTTAGAGGCTCGAGTTCAGGATTTAAGAGTAAACCAAGCCAAAAATAAAATTAAGTCACTTAGAATCCAAGACTTAAAGCATTCTCTTTAAGCTGGCCAAGACTAAGTTGATGCACTAGTGAGAGCCTCTGAACAACGGGAGCAAGAATGGCTTCAAGTGGTTGATCATGTATACCCAAACCATCAGGACTATCATTGCCATCTCATAGAGCAGATCCGGCAGCTTAGTTGGAGGCTGAGAACATGATGGATGTAGCCCGATCTTTGACACTTGATATCTTACCCATCGAAGCCCACGAACAAGAGTTGTTATATTTCTTGGACTATGTAATCAAGCAATGTAGATGTGTTAGGCATTTTCGAATGTAATCACATGTAATTAATGCATTTTATTGCTTCAATGATAGAAGCTACTAGTAGAGCTATCCCTTTACCCAATTGTCCTTTTTGCATTTACATAATTAACCTAATCCTTTCATGGTTTTTATTCATTCATCCTCATTGCATCAAACATATGCATGAACATGCCTTAAAGGCCTAATTCAAAATAATTTAAAGTGAAGGTGATCCAAAACATGAAATCTACACTTCACCATCGGCACCACACTTACAATCATCAAAAAGCGACAAAAAATGATCACTAGGCCCACATTAAAAGACTTAAACTCATGTATAGAGAGTCCTAAGAGTAGGCATTTCTGTAAAAATATGAAACTTCAAGCACAGATCACTAAGCTAAATAAACTATTGTCTAATGCATTAAAGAAAAAAGGGCAAACAAGCATAGTTGAGATAGGGAAAAATTGGTTCACCCTAAAAGCAATTTGGATAGTGGTGCTAGGGCCACTAATGCTCTAGAAGGGGCACTACATCAGTAACTCCCTCCGTCAACAAACATCCCACCATCTCAGCTATTTATTTATATCAACCCTGCAATAGCATCCCATTTAATTCAAGGATTTTAAGGCTCAGGCTCTTCACCTTCAAGGCCTATAGTCCTGAACTTTGATGAGCACACAAAGCAAGAGAAAGCAAAGAGGCCCTCAGAAAATGATGAGGACTTGGACAAGTATCACTCATTAAAGAATTGTCTTCGAGCTGTGGAATGAAGTAACAAATTTAGAATCATGGAAGCAAAGTCATTAGGGTTAGTTTTGAGCCTCGTCATCTCCCCTAAGTTTAAAATGCCTAATTTTGAAAAATACAACAGGACTACTGACCTTACTGCCTGTCTTTGCATGTACTATTGTAAAATGGTGGGACACGAAAAGAATATGAAGCTACTAATTCATTGCTTCTAAGATAGCCTGACTGGGGTAGCCTCTGATGGTACATAAGGCTTAATCCTGCAAGAATTCAGACATGGGTAGACTTAGCATGTGCATTCCTTAAACAATATAAGCATGTGTCTGATTGGGTTCTAGACCATCTCTCTCTCATGAACATGGAGAAGAAATCTTCCAAAAGTTTTAGACAGCACGCTCAGAGATAGAGGGAAAAGGCAGCTCAAGTTCACCTTCCTCTAACTGAAAAAGAAATGACAGTTATGTACTTCCCAAGAAGCATATCGGTTAGTAAAAAAGATAGCAAATAAAGGTAAGAAGAGAGAAGTGAATGCTATAAGCTAGAGCCATGCTAGGTTTAATCCAAGTCTGCATTTAGCATAGCATATGTACTTCCTAAACATGTTGAATACAGGTCTTACCCCTTACTTATCAGCACCATAATTAGTTTATGCACCGATTTTGCTTTTGCAATGAGCTTTGCATCAAATCCCATGCAAAGTATGGACTAGATTGCACGGCTTTGCAATATGCACAATGCAAGAGCTTTGAATAACCAACAAGCATCCCAAGAAAGGGAGCACTTTGAACCACTCCTTTACTCGTATAATAAGATCTACTATTGCTTATTGGCAGGCAAACTAGTGGCTTCAATATTCATGAACCCAAGATCACCATCATACCTCAAATGGTATGATAAGAATGCTTATTATGAATACCGGGCAGGAGTACAAGGCTACTCCATTGAGAACTGCACTTCATTCAAAAGAAAGGTGTAGGGTTTGCTAGAAAAAACAGTGATTAAGATTGAGTAAGGTCCTGGACCTAATGTGGGGGCCAATGCACTCCCTAATCACACTGAACCAAAAGTGAATGCAATAATTAATGAAAAAGGCTGTTGAATTAAGAAAAGTATGGTAGAAGTCAAAACTACCAAGAGTAAGGTTTGGCAGGCTTTCATGAAAATTAAAATAGTAATAGATAACAAAAGTCAAAGAAAAAATGATGTTGATACATCTTCTTGTCACTGTGGTCAAGAACACATTTGTAACATTGTCCATTATTCTTAAAGATGGTCCAAGGGATAATGGATCAATCTGAAATTAAGTTTTATGAGGAGTGGGATGGACATGATGAGGAGAGACTAGGCAGGAGTGCAAAGCCACTCCATTAGTGGATCTATCAATGTTACTGACAAAGAGAGACCCACCAATGGTCAGATCTCTAGTTGTCTATCTCTTATGGGTATAAAGAAAGAACTAATGAAAGGTTTAGGCAGTATGCTACAAGATGGATGGAAAAGGCTACACAGATCACCCATTACTGATAGAAAAAAGGTTGTTAGATTCATTGGCATATTACAAGCCCCTTATTATGAAAAGGTAGTTAGAAGCTTTCCGAAAAACTTCGCAAATATGGTCATACTCTGTGGAAGGATCAATAAGGCCATGAAAACTGAATTGAGAAGAAAATGTATCTACGAAGACTAAGAAAAAAGAAAGATAAAGGCTACTAAGCAATCAAAATCCAGCACTGAAGCCAGTGTACCTTAAACTTGTGCTGAGTTTGACCTAAAGGAAATGATCATTAAAGAAAACTATAAGATTCTGGAAAACATAGAAGAAGTTTGGATGCCAATGAATTTGTTTGGCAAATCCTGGTGCAAGCTAAGCTACTTAATGCAACCAAGAAGATAGAGGGAAGGATAGACAACTACTATGATTTCCATACTATTTATAGCCATACTCTTCAACATGCAAAAAGTTTTGCCCAATGGTTAAAAGGATGATGAATGAGGGTAGCATTAAATTTTATGATAAAAAACAAACCTAGCATACTGAGTCTACAAATACAACATCATTCGTCAATGTGCTAGAAGAAAAAAAGGGTAATTTCCCTTACAGGATTAAAAGGTCATTGATTTTTATGATAATTGATCGAGAGTTAAAGTTGACCTCGTTCAGCCTCCACCAAAGATGACCATTTAACTTCCATCTCCTTTTCCGTATAAAGATGATAAGGTAGTTCTTTAGAACTATGAAAGTGAAACCTTAATCATCAGAGAATCTACCCAGCAAGCAGCAAGTGTTGACCCTTCAGGGATAGGTCACCTAACTAAGAGCGGTCGATGTCATGTCCAGACAGCATAAAAAAATAGCACTAAACCAGAGAATGATAATCTTATTTCTCAAGCACTAAAGGCTGTAACCAAGAACTCAGATTTGATAGCTATCAAGGATCTAGTGTGTGAGAAAGAAGCTACAGAATTCTTCAAATTCTCCAAGCATAGTGAATATAGTATCGTCGATTAGTTAAACAAGTAACCTGCTAAGATATTTATGTTGTCTCTGCTGTTGAATTTAAAAGCTCATAGGAATGCCTTTCTCAAGGTTTTGAATAAGGCCTATGTCCCTCCCAACATCTTTATAGGTCAGTTGGATCACCTAGTGAACAACATCACCACTAACAATTACACATCTTTCAACGATGATGAAATCCCACATGGCAGAAGAGGAAATTACAAGGCCCTCCGTATCACCATATATTGTAAAGGCACGATATTGCCCATGGTGCTCATTGATAATAGGTCAGCCTTAAATGTAATGCTAATGTCATGCTTAAATAAGCTCCCTGTTGACATATCTCATATCCAAAATAGTTATACAATTGTGTTAGCATTTGATGGAACTGGCTAGAACATTGTCGGGAACATCACCATTCCATTCCAAATTGGCCCATGTACTTACGAAGTTGACTTCCATGTGATGGACATTACTCTATCATATAACTACCTATTAGAAAGGCCGTGGATTCATTCTACTAGGGCAATACCATCATCTTTGCACCAAAATTTAAAATTCATCAACGGGAATAAAGTGTCAATATCAAAGAGGAAAAAGATATCATTGTTGCTACCTCAACTGATGCCCCATATCTTAAACTTGATGAAGATATCCCTAAATCCTCTTTCCAATCCTTTTAGTTCATCAATGCTACTTATATCAAAGAGGGATTGCCAATAGTCCAGCATCACCTATTAAAGAGCACTCAGATGGCTTTAAAGTTGACTGTTGGTAAGGGTGCGCAAGATGGAAAGGGACTCAAAAAATACCTTCAAGAAATTGCTAAAGCCTTGAAAGTGGTCAACCAAATCGACAAAAGAGGGTTAGAATTCAAGCCCAGTACATAATAGAAAAGAAAGTAAACTAAAAAAAATCATGAAAGAATAAGATAAGACACGAAGGATGAGCTAATGATATTCCCACCACTTTAGGAAAGTTTTTGCCTAGGAGGACATCTAAATATTGGCTCTACTAGTGCTATGCTCATATTGAAGAAAGTATTCGAGGATATCTCCATTAATATGATTGATGAGCTAAAGATGTCAGCTATAAGTCCAGAGACTGGTCTATGCCCTCCAGGATTTGTTCCAAGTGTTTGGACTAAGATCAAGATTCCTGTACTATTCAAGTCTATTTTAAAGTAATGCTATAAACTAAACCAATAAGCTTTCACCCGAAAGCATTATAGGATCCTTTGTATGGGCAGCTTTTATTAGGTATTATCAATGAAAATGACTAAGCATTGTGCATTCATTCTTTCTATTCATAATTTTTGCTGACCTCAAACTTTTTTCTTCCACTTATATTGTTCTTTTCCATATTTTCAAGTACCCTAGTGAAGGTGACATGAATATTCACACTAAAACCTTAGGAATTGATTTCGAGCAATCGATTTATGTCGGTGATGTCGAATCTAAAGGGGACCCTGAAAAGAACCCCATATCCTTAGACCTATTAAGACTAGTTGAGTAGGAAGAAAAACAAATATTACCTCACGAAGAACCCACTAAAACCATAAACCTTGGAATAGAAAAAGATCCAAAAAAAGTCAAAATCAAAACCTCCATAAAGCCATTGACTTAAGCTGAACTAATAAGTCTTCTTCGAAAATATCGAGACATGTTTGCTTAGTCCTATCAAGACATGTTTGGACTAGATACCAACATTGTGGTTCATAAACTTCCCGTCAAACCTGAATGCAAACCAATCCAGCAAAAGTTAAAGAGGATGAAACTAGAAATGCTCCTTAAGATCAAGGAAAAAGCTAAGAAGCTATTTGAAGCAGGATTTCTCAAGGTAGCCAAATATCTTCAATGGGTAGCCAACATAGTCCCAGTTCTTGAGAAGGACAGTAAAGTGCAAATGTCTATGGACTATAGGGACCTGACCCAAGCCAACACCAAGGATAATTTTTCTCTACCTCACATTAATACCTTAGTAGACAACACTATAAAAAATGCACTATTTTTTTCATGGATGGGTTTTTCGGTAATAATTAAATCAAAATGGTAGCTAAAGACATGGGAAAGGCCACTTTCATGACAATGTGGGGAACTTTCTGCTATAAAGTGATGCCTTTTGTTTAAAAAATGCCATGGCAACATACTAAAAGGCTATGGTAACATTATTCCATGACCTTATGTACAAAAAAATAAAAGTCTACGTGGATGACATGATCACCAAATCACCAAAAGAGAGCAAACATGTTGCCAATTTGCGAAAACTCTTTAAAAGGCTAAAAAAATACCAGCTCAAGCTAAAACCTACCAAATGCACATTTAGCATAGCCTTTGGTAAATTATTGGGGTTCGTTGTAAGCAAGAAAGGAATAGAGGTGGATTCTAACAAGGTTAAGGCTATTCAAAACCTACCACCACCTCGAACTCAAAAGAAAGTGAAAAGTTTCTTAGAAAGACTGAACTACATAGCTCGATTCATATCTCAGTTGATCGACAAATGCAATGCAATCTTTACGCTACTAAAAAAAACAAAATCTTGGAGAATGGAATCAAGAGTGCCAATAAGCTTTTGATAAGGTCAAACATTACTTTTTGAACCCTCCAGTATTTATGCCACCAGTGTCCAAACAACCACTAATTCTGTATCTATCAATCCTAGAGTGAATGGGCTGTGTATTAGGACAACATGTAGAACTAGGAAAGAAGGAACAAGTTATCTATTACTTGAGCAAAAAGTTTATAGAATATGAAAATAATTATTCATTTGTAGAGAAGATATGTTGTGCTTTATCTTGAATTGACTAAAGTTTAAGGCAATACATGCTATACCACACTACATGGTTAATCGCCAAGCTTGATCCCATCAAGCATTTGTGCAAAGCCCCTATAGACACCTTATTTTTTTCGAGCTAATTTGTAGCAATCTAAAGCATAGACGTGAAAGAGGGCGATGATCATCGTGCAACATTGTCGCCTGACGAAAAAGTATTTTAAGGAGGTCAAGAAGGCCTATCAAAGGTAAATGCAAAGATATGGCATCAAATGACATAGTTCAAGGTATCTAGGGACAAAAGGTATGAGAAAATTTACAATTTTACTTGAATGTATAGATACATGGTTTTCATGTATTGATACGATGCTTTAATGAGCCAAAAATTTGAAATGTCCCCATTTGTATCGATACAACATGTAGATGTATCGATAAATGAGCCTCTATATCAATACAGGACCTCATGTATCGATACTAGGCCATGCCAAGACCAAAACATGCATTCTATAAAGGAATGTATCCATACATATCAACATGTATCGATGTAGTGGTTCATAGTATCGATACAATGGTTCATAGTATCGATACAGTGATCATTGCATTGATACAATGTTCATTGTATCGATACCATCAAGGTTTTTGGACCAAATGTATCGATACATTATGCAATGTATGGATACATGTAGGCTATTTTCACAGTGTGAGCATTTTTAACTCGTTCACCATTGATCCAAAACTCGATTTTAACTCATTTATTTGAATCAAGAAAGATCAAAACCCATTTCAAATTATGAATTTGGACTTTTGAATTAATCAAAACATCTTTTTTGAAGTCTAAATTGGATAAACAAGGGTCATGATCACCCTACTCCTTCATTTGTTGGCCAATATCACCATCAGCCACCCTATTTGCTGAGAAATCATTTCAGCATTTAAAGCAGCCAAACTATGCCCATCACATTGGCAGCAAGTTGCTCCCTACAGCCACCCTATAGCCACCATGTTGGCATCACTTTGTCCCCCTTGAAAAATGGCCAAAAACACCTCTAATTTGGCTCTAAAATGCTGGTATAAATGGATCACTTTTATCTCAGTAGAAAAAGGTTAGACTCTAGCTCATTGTTAGCTTTAGAAACATAATCCCACACCAAGAAAACTAGAATCCCGTAGCTCTTCACCCACCATCCAAAAATAGTCTTAAAACACTCATTCCCCAACCATTACACATTTTAAAAATCACCCTCATCCATACCAGAACGAAAAACCTCATTATTTCTCTCTTTTTCTTGCTTATTAACAACAAGGAAAAGAGAGAAATTCAAGCCATCTCTACTGCTCCAATTACTTGGCCGAAGAGTGAAGTTTTGATGGTATAGCTTCTCACTTTATCACTTTTATTTTTTATTTTTGAGCATCTTCATCATTTTAGTGAACTCTCCATGTTTCCATCAACCTCTTAAGATTATCATGCATTATTGTGGCTTTTGGTTGTGGTAGTTTAAGATTGGATGCCTTAATACCCTTTTGATGTGCCAAATGCCTCATTTCATCCTCATTAGTTTGATATCTCTTGCTCATGCATTTTATGCCATGTCCATGCATCTTGTTATCCTTAATCTATGTATGAATCATTAGCCTAACACATTTCAAGCACATTTATACATTAGCTTGCATGAATCATTGTCATTTTCAGCATCCATAACATTTTCTTGTTATGATGCATAACATTTCCTTTATCTAAACCATTGGTAATGTTAGCATCCCTATTCATGTTATGTGCGATCCCCTTGTATGTTTTTTGTCTTCTCCTTGTCAAAATGCATGTTTAATGGCTGTCAAAACTAATTTTTGAAACCCCCCAAGCCAAGCATTTTAACTTCAACCAATAAGGATTAGCATGGACTTAGCATTTTCCTTAAAGCTAGCAAAATATCTTGGGAAAAATTAAGTTTTCTAGATCTGTAACCTTGGTTAAACAAGCTCAAATCTTCTGATTTTGAAATGAAAATAGTCTTTCAATTATTCTGTAAATGTTTGTGCCTTTTTCTTAAGTCAAAACCTTGAGTGGTATGATCAACGGGCTGTTTCATCATCCCAAACTACTCCGGGGCTATGCAAATGAGCTTGTGATGCTCATGCCACTTTTTCCCTTCAGTCATAGACATTCGAGTGTCAATGACTCCAGTTTGGTCCCATAGACATAAAAAATAAGAGATATCCCCTGCATTGCTTTGTCCCCTGCTGGCAGCACAACTATTGCAAATTGAGAAACCACTTTAAAATCCTAAATAATTTTTCATGAAATTTTTTATTTTTTTATCAAAGCATGTTGAATTATTTTAAAATGACGTCTTATTCACCCCCAGATCATTCTGAATGAGAGAGTTATGATTTTTCAAGTCTAAACTATCCGAAACCTCTAGAATCCAAACATGTATTCTAGTTGAGCTGCTCAGGCCCACTAAATGATTTTTCCAAATTTTTCAAACATTTTTCCTAAAAGGCTCACGAAATTCCCTTTTCAGAAAGGTATTGTTTGCAATTTTTTTATATCAAATGACTTTGGGGTGATTTTTCAAAATTTGACACACCTTGTCCTTCATAAGCTCTGCCAGCAGCACTATCAATACGAACTTGAAAATTTATTCCCCTAGAAAGTGACTTTTTAGGGTAGTGGGAATTTTTTAGGATGACCTTCATTGACTTACCTTTATAACAGTATCTTGTCCATCCTCTAAATCCTTTGAACCAATTTAGAATAAATTTGGAAGAAGATGGCACGATGCTATCCCCTACTTTCAGTTTTGGTCAAAATTGAGTTATTTTCCCAAATTTCATCTGGAGACATTCGAATGTCTCTATGTCAACCCAATTAGATTCGAGAATATGCTTTGACCTCCTATAGGCTCATATCAGGGCACAAACACATTTACATCTTTACCATCCTCATTCACAATAATTTTTTTTGCCAAAAGTTGTTAAAAGTCTCATGCATTCCCTAAATCACTTTTGGGGATACTTTAACCCTGCCTTTTCGAGGGGACACTCCAACCTTATTTTTTAAAATTGTCGAGCTAAAAAAAACCTTCTTTTGTCAAAATGATTTATCATCCACAGGGATCCTCCAACCTCGACCTTCAGAGGGGATACTTTAACCCTACTTTTCAAAATTATCAAGATTAAAAGAAACCTCCTTTATCAAAATTATTTGTTATCCATGGGGATACTCCAACCCTGCCTTTTCAAAGGAATACTCTAACTCTATTTTCACCTATAATTAATTTTTTTTCATTCTTGGACTTCTGTGAATATGTCAAACAAATCTTGTTCAATCCAGAAACCCATATGTGTCTCAAAAATTATCGATTCGATTATTCCCAGATAATTAATGTTAATAGCGAGATAAATTCCAATAGTCCACCCATTTTTTTTATCATTGCATTGAATGATCCATGTTATGTTACTTCATTTATTGCCTTACTAACATGATTTCTTTGTGATGATTATTTGTATTCATGTTTTCAAAGCGTTTCAAATAAAATTAAAGGTAATGTTCCACATAGGTATCTCTCCAGTGCCCAAAGTGGAACATTCCATTTTCAAAGTAAAATCCAGAGGTCATTTTTATCGAAAATCTCTATATTACCCATTTCTCCGGGGCATATATGAGATTAAATCTTTTTCATCAAAACCTGGATTATTTCTACAAGATTCATGCATTAAAAAGGGTTATATCAAAATAATGACAAGTTAAGATTGAAAGAATCAAAACTGAGATATGACATGCTAGTAAGGTACCGATTTCAGGCGTCGTGAAGAGGTTCATACCTCATCGTGCGTAACCAACTCCTGAACCCAAACGGTGAATCTTTGTATTACGTAGACCATGGGATCGATGTTTTAAGTTTCGTAACTCAAAACATAGGTTTCAATAGGCATCCAATCATGCCTAGCCTGAAATGATCGATGGTGACTCCAACATTGGCCATTTTGAGATGGTCATATGAGACCAATAGGATGAATGATTCATCTTATGGTCCCCGTCACTGTGTCATAAGTCGAGAATTTATACTTTCTCATTCTCATTACATCGCTAAAGAATAGTCTTGTTAAGAAGACATTTCCAAGTCGGGAAAATATTTTAAGTTGTACGCACCAATAAATCTGCAAGGATCCACTGCGGGGTATGTTACGATAGCTTGGCGACTTCATTGGGGATAGTAGAGAGTTAGGCCAATAACTAGCCGTGTCTTGCTAGGTCCTTATTTCTTTCGATCTTCGATCATTATTTAACCAAGACCTTTTTCTTCGTTTTATCAACTAATCTTTTTGTTTGATATGATTGTCAGGATTCACTTATTTTCGAATAATCATTAGTTTAATAAAAATGGTAATATGGAAGTAAACAAAAAGGTTTGATCATTTTCATGTCACACATCACGCACTTGCATGTGCATTAGTGTCCCGCCAAACTCCATGGCATGGTTACAACCTAATCATTCGAAGAAAGTGAGCTATCTGCCTTCGTGAGTAACCCTCCACATAGGCATGGCAATAACTTCTCGGATGTAAATTACCTATGTTTCTCGTGAGTAACCTTCCACATTTGCATAGGGAAATACATCCAACGGATCAAACTCGTTCTGCCAAACCCACAATAGATCTAGGATCAGGGTCCCTCGACTATCCTTACTGAATGGAGGAGCAATTCGGATGCTCGTTTAGGCATTAACTTAAACCTTATATAGTGAGCTCTACAAGCTAAACCACGCCAAACCATACCGGAACACTACTAGAATACCCAAAGAATAGGGTCACTCGAGGGAACATTCCTAACCATTACTTTTAACTAGCATAATTATTTAGGTGACAGTGACCATACAATTGTCACCCGCATCTTCATTTTTATCATTTATCAAGACACACCATCGTGCTGCCTAAACGATGGCTGACCTTTGTATAAATAAGTGACAGTGAACAAAAAACCATCGTTCATAATGTCTGATATTGTAAGCCATTATGCTATCTGAGTCATGGCTTAATGCACATCCACACTAGTGGTGATGAACGAATATTGCTACTAGTCATTTCTTTTTCCATCAAAATAAGATATTGCATCACCTCATGAAGGGCAAATTGCATCCTGATATATTGAAATGCTGCCCGTTTCTTGTCTCACCACTTTGGTTGAGACATGTTATGATTTTTTTGTTCTAACATTCTTAAATTCTTTATTTCCTTACATTTGTCTGCTATATGTTCCACTAACTTATTTTCCTTTTGTTTATGTTTTGGTGCTTGCATTATTTCATCATAACCATCATGACTATCATCATTTTAGGACAATTGTTCTGGTTCAGTGTGCAGCAAGGGGCATTATTTATGGAGCAACAACTTATCTCCACTTTTGAGTCTTTTGAAAATGTTAGAACATGGTTAAAAAGTTGCCAGTGTCAAGACAGAGACATTCTAAAGCCTAATTACGTCTCAGAAATGCATGAAGAGGTCAAGATCGACTTTCATCAGAATGGTTGTTGCAAACTGAAGCACATTAGGGATAATTGGGACATCAACATAAAAGAAGCCTTCACTAAAATGTACAGGGATATAGCTCTCTTACTTCAAGTTCAGTTGGATGATGGCTTGTTGCAAGTAGTGGCACAGTTTTGGAATCCAGCCTATCGATGTTTCACCTTTAACCAATAAGATTTAGTCCCTACCATTAATGAGTACACAGCCCTGCTCAACATAGAAAGGGCTAAATCAAATGGATTTACTATAAGGCTTTAACGCCTCCTCCGTTGAAGAAAAGGTTGAGGCAAATTCTTGGAGTCACAGAAGCATGGGTTGATAGTCATGTCAAAGTAAAAGGGAGTTGCGAATGCATCTCTTAGGCCAGCTTGAAAGAGGCAATCATGAATCTTTCTAATCAAAAGAAAGCTCAAGATGTCTACACTTTGGCAATCTATGGGCTCATTATATTCCCAAAGACTTTAGGCTATGTAGAGGTGGTAGTCACAGATTTCTTTTCTCGCCTATGTTGCAACATCAACCCTGCTTCCACCATCATCATCGAAACTATCCATGCCCTCAGCTTTTGTAAGAGGACGAGAATAGGAAGGTTTATCAAGTGTGCCCCATTGCTTCAGATATGGCTCCTAGGTTATCTTTGTGTTAGGAAAAGAAGAGTTAGGCAAAATTTCTTTTTCAAGATCAGTCCTTTTTCGATGGCATTAGAGGAAATATGTCATCAAGATAAGACAGAAAAACATTGGGTCGAGGAGTTACAAAACGTCAAGAAGGAAAAAATCATGTGGAGAGCTTCAAGGGTGTTCCCTCAATCGATTGTGTACAAATGTAGAGGCTACACTTGTGTGCCACTCTTGGGATTATAGGGAAATACCAGTTATGCTCTTTTTTTGGTACTACGTCAGTTCTAGTGCCAGCAATTCATCCCGTTCTTTAAAGACTTGGGACATTGGGATTTTGAATACGGAGAGCCCAATTATAAAGCAAAAGTCCAATTAGCTTTCCAAGCTTGGAAGAAGATCCATTGTATGGAAAGCTACTCGAGAGAAAGTCCCACCACACCTGGATATGAAGAGTCAAGACTCTACTATATCAACGATCCATTGCCACCACCTAACTCTGGGATACTGTGAATCCTAATAGAAGAACCATCTTCTGAGATCGAGTAACTTAGAAAAGAGTTCGAGTGAGAGAAGGCATCTTTTGCTACAAAAATCTCTTGACTTAAGGAGGAAAAGGGCTAGCTAGAGATGGATATCCATCTTAGAAGTGGTGAAATGGATTGAGTCGTTAAAGAAAAGGATCACTTCAAAGATGCCTTCGAGAGCCTAACCAAGGATTATGTGACATTCAGAAAAGCTAACAAGTCCTAACATATTGGCAAGACATCAGTCGAATGGAAAGCGAAAGTCGCCACTCTCAATCAAGAGCTGAATCAGCAAAAAGAGGAAATCAGAACCAACAAAGAAAGGTTCACTAGGGCACGTTCTCTTGCTTCCATTTACCAATGAAAGAATCGAAGACTCAAGGCCCAAATGCCAAATGCGAGAGCCACTAGGGTTGAAAATAAAGCCCTCATTCATAGAATCCAGGAGTTAGAATAGTCTCTTCAGGATCATCAAGGTCATATCAATGAACTAACAAGGGCTTTCAAGCAACGCGAACTAGATTGGCAAGTGACAATCAAGCAAGCATATCTGAACTACCAAGAATAACATCAGCATCTCACTCAACAAGTTCAGATGGCTCAACGAGAGGCAGATGACATGATTGAAGTAGCTCAGTCCATAAAGCAAGACATCGCTCCTGTTAAAGATCATGAGCAATGACTTTTGGGTTTTCTTGATCATGTGATTACACAATGTAATCATGTTAGATACTTTTAGATGTAATCAGGTCATAAAAAAAAAACCCTTTTGTGACTTTATTAGTGATGTTATTGATGAAGCTATTCCAAGAATCAATTGTCTCCAATGCATATGCACATTTAATTTCACCATTTTTCATTGCACTTGCATCAATCATTCATTATCTTAACTTATCATTACATTATAAATGCTCATTAATAAATACATTTTTTTTAAAAAAAGTCTAATACAGGAATTGGGCTATAAAAATGCAAGGGATTTTGAGATTAATCAGGAACACGTAACCAAATCATGGAAAGTGATTATGAAACTCGTATTGAGTGATTGAGCTAGTGGTCAAGGAATCACAGGACCAGATGCTTCATCAGCAATATGAAATGCAAAATCAAATCGTAAAACTTATAGAATAATGACTGCCTCTATTAAAGAAAAAGGGCAAGCCAGTACTGCTGAAACAAGGAATGATCCTCCAATGTTGAAAGTCCCCCTGCCAATAATCCAAAACCTGCCTAAAGTGAAACTAGACAAGAACAATGGCCTGCTCCTACACTTATCACTCAGGCTCTGCCAGTCATCTACCTTAATCCTGTTGTGGTAGGTCAATTTATTCCCCATACTCAAAGGGTGAATACGGGAGTCTCATCAGCAGATCTGATAACCCTTGACTATGATTAACCAGAGAAAACAAAAGGTCAAAAGTCCACCATAATTGCGACAAAAGTGAACAAATTCCTGCTACTGGAAAAACACCTCTAGGCTATCGAGGGAAGTGATAAGTTTGGAGCTCTTGATGCACAATCGCTATTTTTGGTGTCCAACCTTGTCATTCCCCTAAAGTTTAAAGTCCTTGAGTTTACAAAGTTTAATGGAACCACTGACCCTTCTGTCCATGCTCGAATATACCTATGAAAGATGGTCGGGTACAAGAAAGAAGAAAAGTTCCTCGTCCATTGCTTCCACCATAACCTTGTTGGGGCAGTAGCTCGATGTTATATTAAGCTAGACAATGTGAAAATCCAATCGTGGGCCAACTTGGCTAAGGCCTTTCTATATTAATACCAACATGAGTCAGATTGGGCACCGGGTCGACTTTTCTTGGTCAATTCAAGAAGAGATTCACTAAAAGCTTCAGGCAATACCCTCAAAGGTGGAGAGATGAAGCAGCCCTAATCCAGCCCCTTTTACAGAAAAAAAAGATGACAGTCACTTGCATCCACACCTTATGCACTCCTTATTACGAGAAGCTTGTAGGAAATGCCACCAAGAAATTTGCAGACCTAGTTTTCTCTAGAGAAATGATTGATGCAACCATTAAGAGTGGTAGAATGTTAGCCAAGAAAAATCTGGATCAAGCAAGAAACCTATTGCTAGTAAAAAAAATGAAGGAGAGGCCAATGCCATAAGCTATGCTAGCTTATCTCAGTCGAAACGACATCAAACACTCGACCCTCACAACCCAAGCACACTGTATTCTTGCCCTATCACCATACCCCCTCAGCTAATTAATGCCATAGCCTACAACCTATCCTTTGCAATCCCATTAACCTACTATGAGGCTACCCTCCATAAGTCCACCAAAATACCATTTGAACAACCAACATTGCACCTGGCAATCGAGGTGTAAATCAACAAAGATAACCTCTAAAGAGCTCTACCAGACTTTGCTCCAAAATCATTTAGTGGTCCCAATCTATGTCCCATAAGCCACCATACTTACAATGGTACAACCCTAATGCGCACTATGAATACCATGCTGGGGTAGCAAGGCAAGACATTAAGAACTGCATATCTTTCAAATGAAATATGCAAAATCTAATTAACTTAAAAGTCCTGCAGTTTGGGATGAACCATGGACCAAATGTTACTGCCAATCCTTTACTAAACCACACTAAGCCAGCTACAAACATGATCAACATTGAAAACAAACATAAAGTCAAGGCAAGCATAGAGGATGTAAGGATGCCAATGTTTTTGGTCTGGCAAGTATTGATTCAGGTTGGGTTGCTCAACGCAATAGAAAAATTGGAAGACAATCCTGACAACTTCTATGACTTCCACACAGTTGTAGGTCATACCCTACAAACATGTAGAGAGTTTAGGTCCATGGTTCAAAAAATGATGAATGAAGGCCAAATAGAATTCTATCATGAGATCACACCTACTGCTGAGTCTATCAATATGATAGGAGATGAAACCATGAAGACATCTTATGGGAGAAATTGATTGCTCATTCTTTATGGCAAGCCAAGTTCTAAGGTTAGTTCTTCAACACTTACACCAAAGTTAGTGGTAGAAGTGCCAAACTATTCCCGTATAAGAGCAACAAAGCTATCTCATAGAAATACGAGAATCAGGTAGTGATGATCAAAAAAACAACTCCCTCAACTGCTGTAATGGAACTGTCAAGAGTTAGTCACCTAACCCATAGCGATAGGTGTTATGCTCCTCCAACTCAAGAAAAACAGAAGGTTGATGCATCTCCAAGCATTAGTACCACTCAGGCCTAAGTAAAAAATTTTGAGCTCGAAAAAGTCAAGGAAGCAGTAAGTGAAAGAGAAGCCATAGAGTTTCTTAAGTTCATGAAGCACAGTGAATAATGCATTATGGATCAATTAAGCAAACAACCTGCCAAGATTTCTATGCTATCTCTACTTTTTAATTCAGAGGTTCATTGAAATACATTACTGAAGGTGCTAAATGAAGCGTATGTGCCTTCGGATGTCTCCATAGAAAAGTTGGATTGGCTAGTGAACAATATCATGGCTGATAATTATATCTTATTCACTGATGATGAGATCCCACTTGGAGGCAGGGGCAGTTATAAAGCTCTGCATATCATTACCCATTGTAAAGGACGCATTTTGCCTAAAGTACTTATAGATAATAGGTAAACCCTTAGTGTCATGCCTATGACTACATTAAGCAAACTCCCTATCGATCAGTCTAACATCAAAAGTAGCCATACCATAGTTTGAGCTTTTGATGGAATGTGTTACAGAGTAATTGGAAATATCACAATCCAGCTCTATATAGGCCCATGTACATATAAAGTGGACTTTTAAGTTATGGATATTAATTCTTCTTACAACTGCCTATTGGGAAGACCATGGATACATTCCACTAGAGCCATCTCATCCTCTCTCCATCAGAAGCTCAAATTTATGATAAATGACAAAGTAGTCATCATCAGGGCTGAAGAAGAAATGATCACCACTGCTTTCACTGAGGATATTTACATAAAGCTTAATGAAGATGCACCGGAGTCATCTTTCCAATCCTTCAAGTTTATTAATGCAAGATTTGTGGAAGAAGGATTACTAATAGTCGAACCCCATCTATCAAAAAGTATCCACTCAAGTTTAAAAATGACATTGGCAAAGGTTTCCATGCCGAAAAAAGGCTTGGCAAGAATTTACAAGGGATGGCCCGAGCCTTAAAGGTCACCATTCAAGCCAACAAAAGAGGTTTAGGATTTAAAGCCAATGCACACACAAGAAAGTAGTAAGAAAAGAAGACCTGTAACTAGGAGATGACATGAACATTACGTCGAGAGAGGAAGTTAAAGTCGACAATGTTTCTATCTCTCCATGAGATATTTCATTTGAAAGAATGAATTGATCCAAGCCAATCAGAAGAGCAAAATGCTAAAGATGTCTTGATCATCTTAAACAGGGCACTTAACAGCCTTTATCTCTAAGATATCAAGCTATAAAATTTATGTCATTCCATTAAGACCTGATTTTGATTATAGGGTCATGACGGAAGCCCCTACACTTTTCCTGTCCTTTTCATGTAATGTTAAGAAATGACAACCTACCTACCCTTGCCTAAAGGTAGATAGGTGTCCTATGTAAGGGGTATTTTTTATCAAACATTATCAATGAAATAACTTTTGCACATATCATTCCATATTGTGTATCACTTTTCAACCTTTTTGTCTATATTACTCTTTTGCCTTCATTTTTATCCAAATCCCTTAGTTGTATGTCTGCGTTTTGCAATGTTTATTTCTTTACCCTTTCAGGTGTCCTGACGACAATAACATGGATGTGTCTGATGGGTCTTTGAAGATTAATTTTGAACAGTCAATTTGCACTAGTGAAGTCGATCCTGAAGAAGATTCTGAAGAAAGATTCGTACCATCAGACCTTTTATGATTAGTTAAGCAAAAAGAAAAGCAGATCATGCCCCATAAAAACCTAACGAAAGTAATGATATGGGTATTTAGGAGGATCGAAAGGAGGTTAAAATCGAAACCTCAATAAAGTTGACAATTAGGACCAAGCTAATAACCTACTCTAAGAATATCAAGATGTATTTGCTTGGTCATATCAAGACATGCTAGGACTAGACACTGATATAGTGGTTCACAAGCTTCCTATTAAGCTCGGATGCAAACTGATTCGACAAAAATTAAGGAGGATGAAGCCAAAAATGCTTTTCAAAATTAAAAAGAAAGTTAAGAAGCAGTTTGATCTAGGGTTTACTGAAGTAACCAAATATCCAGAATAGGTTGCCAATATAGCTTTAGTCCCAAAGAAAGATGGCAAAGTACGAATGTGTGTCGATTATTGGGATCTGAATCAAGCTAGTCCTAAGGATAACTTCCTGCTACACCATATCAACACTTTGGTAGACAACACGACTAAGAATTCTCTATTCTCCTTCATGGATGGATTCCCACGCTACAAGCAGATCAAGATGGCACCTGAAGACATAGAGAAAACAACTTTCATAACCATGTGGGCTACATTTTGCTATAATGTCATGCCCTTTGGACTTAAAAATGCTGGGCTAACCTATCAGCGGGCCATGGTAGCCCTATTCCATGACCTGATGCATAAAGAAATTGAGGTATATGTTGATGACATGGTTACCAAGTCAACGAAAAAGGATGAGCATGTCACAGACCTTCAAAAACTTTTTAAACAGTAACACAAATTGAACCCTGCCAAGTGTACCTTTGGAGTCACTTTGGGTAAGCTTTTAGGCTTTATAGTCTATAAAAAAGGGATTGAAGTTGACCCAAACAAAGTCAAAGCCATTTAGGATGCGCCACCACCTTAAATGCAAAAAAAGTGAAAAGCTTTTTAGGGAGACTAAACTACATTGCTAGATTCATATCCTAGCTCACTGACAAATGCGGCCCATCTTTCGGTTCCTTCACAAACAAAATCCAAGAGAGTGGAATGAGGCATATCAAGAAGCCTTTGATCAAACATTATCTGTCAAGCTCTTCAGTATTGGTATTGTCGATGCCTGATCAACCTTTAATCCTTTACTTGGCAGTCTTTGACAAGTCTATGGGTTATGTATTAGGACAACATGATGAGTCAGGAAAAAAAGAACAAGCAATCTACTACTTAAGCAAAAAATTCACGGAATACGAGTACAATTACTCCATAATTGAGAATTTATGCTATGCTTTAGTGTGGACAGCCAGAAGACTCAGGTAGGACATACTATATCACTCCACATGGTTAATTGCAAGGCTCGATCCTATTAAGTATTTATGTGAAGCCTTTGCACTGTCAGAAAGGCTAGCTAGATGGCAAGTCCTACTTTCTGAATACAACATTGCCTATGTTAGTTAAAAGGCTATCAAAGGCAGTGCAATAGCTAACTTTTTGGCAAGTTGAGCAGTAGATGACTATGAACCCTTAAATTTTGACTTCCCAGATAAAGATCTAATGTGCATTTCTAAAGATGAAGACGTCTTCAACCAATATCAATCTTGGAAGGTATGTTTTGATGGAGCATCAAATGCTCTAGGACTTGGAATTGAGGCAATATTGATGTCACTTAATGGAAATCATTATCCGTTCATAGCAAGGCTAAATTTTGACTGCATGAATAATATTGTAGAATATAAAGCATGTGTCATGGGGCTTCAATCAGCCATTGAGAGGAATGTCAAGATATTACAAGTGTTTGGTGATTCAGCCCTAGTCATCTACTAATTGAAAGGGGAGTGGCAAACTCATAATGCTAAGCTGATGTAGTATAGAAAGCTGATAGCAAAACTCGAGAAAAAATTTGATGATATTAGTTTTCAACATTTACCTTAAGAAGAGAACCAAATAGCTGATGCTTTGGCTACCTTATCATCCATGTTTAAAGTCAACCAAGAGTCGGATGTTGCTCCCATCTTAATGAGCATCTACATAACTCTGGTTCATTGTCATAATGTCGAAAGAGAGAAAGATAGCCTGCCGTGGTACTATGACATCCTTTGTTACATCAAGGATCAGCAATATCCTAAGCATGCAACCGAGACTGATAAAAGGACTATCAGAAGGCTAGCTATAGGATTTGTTCTCAATGGAAAAATCTTATACAAAAGGAGTCACGATCAAGTATTGCTCAAATACATTAACACTCGTAAAGCCAAAAAGATCCTAGAAGAAGTTCATGAAGGGATTTATGGCACACATGTTAATGGACATCAGATGCCCAAGCAAATCATGAGAGTGAGTTATTACTTGTTGACCCTTGAAAGAGACTACATCAATTATGCCCGAAAATGCCATAAGTGTCAAATCTATGCTGACAAGATCCATGTCCTCCTCACCGCTTCATGTCATGATGGCCCCATAGCCTTTCTCTATGTAGGGCATGGATGTGATCGGGACAATCACCCCTAAAGCTTCCAATCGGCATCATTTTATCTTTATAGTAATAGATTATTTCACTAAATGGATGGAGGTTGCCTCATATGCTAATGTCACTAGATCGACCGTTTGTAAGTTTATCCAGCCAGACATCATCTGTAGATATGGCCTCCCAAACCAAATCATTATAGACAATGCAAGTAACTTAAATAATAAAATGATGCAAACGGTCTACTCACAATTCAAGATCCAACATCATAATTCTATCCCTTATCAGCCAAAGATGGATAGGGCAGTTGAGGCAGCCAACAAAAACATTAAAAGAATAGTTGAGAAAATGGTTGAGACTTATAAAGACTAGCATGAGAAGCTATTCTTTGCACTTCATGCCTATCGGACCTCTGTTTGGACTTCCACAGGTGCTATCCCTTTTTCTTTTGTCTATAGGATGGAAGTTGCATTGCCTATCAAAGTCAAGATCCCTTCTCTCAGAGTCTTAATGGAAACCAAACTTGAAGAAGCTGAATGGGTCAAGAACAGATACGACCAGCTCAACCATCGAGAAAAAACACATGAAAGCCATCTACCATGGTCAAATGTATCAAAGACACATGATCCAAGCCCATGACAAAAAGATGCGCCCATGACAATTTCACCAAGGTGAATTGGTATTGAAGAAGATCCTCCCAATTCACAAAGATGCATAGGGCAAGTGGACCCCTAATTGGGAATGACCGTATGTCATGAAGCAAGTCTTCTTCAGAGGGGCCCTAATCTTGTTAGAAATGGATGATAATATCTTGTCCAAACTAGTTAACTTAGATTCTGTTAAGAAATATTACACGTAAAGGGCAAAAACCTGAAAGGCATCCTTTAAAAAAAAACAAGACAAAACATAAACAAAAAAAAACAAAAAAACAAAAAACAAGGAAAAAATAAAAAAACAAAAAAGGGTCTAGATGAAAATCTAAAAAGGGCATCTGGGCCAACCTAACTACAGCTAAAACCCTCAAGGGCAACATGAGAAAATCAATTTTGATGGGGCATGAATTGAAAGTACCTATAGGACAATGCAAAGTAATCCTAGAGATCTTTCGAAGATCAGCTCATGCTTGGCACATTCATTGTTCGAGAAAGGTTTTGAAAAACACCTAAAGAACATCCATGTCATAATTGTTAGAGGCATCTTTCATCTAAAAGATCATCTTTCTCGCTACCCTATCAATTGCTTGTCAAATAGGGTATTAAGTTATGTCTCTTTGTTGTCATTAATAAATATTGCCTTGTTTCTTTTAACCCCTACAATTCACATTGCACTTGTCATTTAGTTGATAATGTTTGATAATCAACTAAAATATGCATCAGGACATCTTGATATTATATCAAAAGGAAAAGAAAAGCTGAGAAAATTTTGCTTATGCCCTGATCATTAAGATCATGCACTTTTTGCATCCAAAAACCCACTCGACATGACCATACACCAAACCATTACTTGCTTTCACAAGCCATATCTTAAGAAAAATCATTTTAGGCTAACCAAAAATTGACCCATGCATTCTATTAGAATCCTATCGAAACTAGAGGCATTAATCTAATCAGGCAAATAGTCTCTAAATTATTGATGATACCTTTTAATTGTCAAGAAAATGATTGAACCTCTCGAATCAGGAAGCGCAACAATCTAAATTCTTAAGAAGAGATTTTTGGTCATATCCCTAGTGGAGCCAGGACAACCTACAATCCCTAGCGAGATAAGAAAAATTCCAGTCCATAGTGGCAACAAAGACGAATCGCTATCCCTATAAGAGTTTGAGTGATCTATAAGAAAAACGATGGCTATCTCCTATATTAGACTTCACATCATGCGATCATGATAGCATTTCATATCATGCACTCATATTACCATCATATCTCATTTTTACAATATCACTTCAAGCTAGGTTTGCTGAACCTCCAAGGAATTCCTAGTAAGAACTCTAAGCTTCGCAAACCAAGTGTTATTCAGGTAAGGTCCTTTTCATGTCAAAACCCTTTTTATTAAGAAACTATTGTCAAAGGGCCAATGTTAAGAAATCATTGTCTAGAAACTATCATCAAAAACTTTTGTCGAGAGCATTCGTCAGAAGTTTTGTCAAGAATTTTGTTAAAACCTAGTGCTAAAACCTTTTTCAATAGGAAATTTTGTCATGAACTTTTGTTAAAAAAATTGGCATTTGAAGTTTTATTAAAAAACGTTGTTGGCACCTTTTTAAAGCCCATAGGTTAGTGGCACCCCTTAAAAGCCTATAAGTCAGTGTCACCCTTTTAAAGCCTATAAGTTAGTGGCACTCTTTCCAAAAGCCCAATAGTCAATGGCACCCAAGTCAAAGCCCATAAGTCAGTGGCACCTTTCCAAAAGCCCATAAGTTAGTGGCACCTCTTTCAAAGCCCACAAGTTAGCGGCACCCTTTTAAAGCCCATAAGTCAGTGGCGCCCTTTAAAGCCTACAAGTCAGTGGCACCTTTCCAAAAGCCCACACGAGCTGGTGGCACCAAGTTTAAGTCAAAACCTGCACGAGCTGGCAGCACTCGAGTTAAAGCTTGCATGAGCTGGCGACATCCAAGTCAAAGCCTATATGAGCTGGTGGCACCCAAGTTTGAGTCAAAGCCTGCATGAGCTAGTGGCACTCAAGTCAAAGCCCACATGACATGGTGGAACCAAGTTTAAGTCAATGCCTACTTGAGCTGGTGACACTTGAGTCAAAGCCTACACAAGCTAGTGGCACCTAAGTCAAGTTAAAGCCTGCATAAGTTGGTGGTACTCGAGTCAAAACCCATACAAGCTGGTGGCGTCAAGTTTAAGTCAAAGCCTGCACAAGCTAGCAGCACCAAGTTTAAGTCAAAGGTCGCACAAGCTGCCAGCACCCATAGCAGAAATCCACGTTACTCTATACCTACCTAAGGGGGTCAAACCTTAGAAAACCTAATACCCTAGTGTTCTAGAAGTGTTAGTCCACCCCAGACAAAATAATGTCTATTTGTCTTTGCCCTGTTCCTGATTCTCAGCAATGGTCATAAAGGCATAGTTGCAGACACCTTATTTTATCTAGGCTAATTTGCAGCAATCTAGAGCGTAGACGTGAGAGGGGGCAATGTCGCATAGTGAAAAAGTATTTTGAGGAGGTCAAGAAGGCCTGGGGATCATATCAAAGGTAAATGCAAAGATGTGGCATCAAATGATGTAGATTAAGTATCCGGGATAAAAGATATAAGAAAATTCATAATTTTACTTGAATGTATCGATACATGGTTCTCATGCATCGATACAATGCTCTAACGTGCCAAAAATTTGAAATATCCCTATTTGTAT
>JBBYHM010044822.1:0-41645 GCA_038381775.1 Adansonia rubrostipa
TGATTGTAACCTACTCTTGGACCCTTTTATATGATCTCTGGTATGATCGTGGGCCTTGGAATTTGTATTTTAGGGTTTTGTAACCCTTAAAATACAAACCCCGATAGGTAGCCAATCTCACCTAGCCCATATAGATTAGTGGCGACTCCAAATAAATAGTCATTTTGTAATGACTATTTAAGGTTAAGTCGAGTGAGCAATTCATCTCGACCACCCTGTCTCCAAAATAAGAAAATGTCCATAATGATATGGCCAATAGAAATAAGAGAATATAAAATAGTGATAAATTTAACAAATATAGGAGCGAAGGCCATTTAAGTCGGGCTTGGTTAGGATTCATATTCGGGCCATGTTGCGACAATGTGGACATCAAATTCTTATCAAGAAAATTAAATCTATTGACTCATAATAGTTCATAGCCCTATTTGCTAGGAAGTAGGCCACGGCACTGCCTTTTATGTCTTCTGATTCACACACACTGTTATACTCTGAAACCAACACCTACCACCTTGCAATCTTTCTTGAAAGAGCTAGAGCTTGACATAGGTATTTAATTAGGTCTAACTTTGCAATCAACATGGTTGTGTGATATAGCATATACTGACTAAGCCTTTGTATAGCCTAAGAGAATGCATAACACATCTTGTCTACCAATGAGTAACTTACGTCATAGTCTGTAAACTTTTTGCTTACATAATAGTCATCTACTCTTCCATCCCCATTGCATCATAGTGCCTTAACAAATGGCCCATAGACCTTTTAAATATCGACTAGTAAAAAATCAATGGTTGTCTAGGCATTAGCGATACTAACACTGGTAGAATAGAAAAATAGTGTTTCATTTTCTCAAATGCTTCTTGGTAATCATCATTCCATTCACTAGGATCTTGTTTCCATAAAAGCCAAAATATTGGATCACTCTTATCCATGAGCTAGGATATGAACTTAGCAATGTAGTTTAATCTTTAAGAAAAACATTGCACTTATTTTGTGTACAAGGTGATGGCAAATCTTAAATGGCCTCAATATTTGCATGATCTACCTTTCTTTTTTTTCTTTGGCTAACCACAAAGCCAAATAATTTCCCAGAGGTAAAACAAAAAGTAAACTTAGCCGGATTGAGCTTAAGTTAAAATTTTCTTATCTTTTCAAACAGCTTTCTAAGTTTTCCTACATGCTTACTTTCCTTAACAGACTTAGCAATCATATCATCAGCATACACCTCTATCTCTTTATGCATCATATCATGGAACAAGTCACCATAGCTTTTTGATATGTTGCCATAGCATTTTTCAAATCGAACGGCATTACTTTATAATAAAATGTCCCTACAAGGTTACAAACATAGTTTTCTTTATATCCTTTAGTGCCATCTTAATCAGGTTATATCTAGAAATGCCATCCATGAAGGAGAACAAAGAATTCTTTGCTGTGTTATCGACCAATGTGTCTATATGGGGTAATGAGAAATTTCCTTAGGGCTTGTTTTATTGAAGTCTTGATAATCTATGCGTATACGTACTTTTCCATCCTTTTTCAGGATAGGCATAATATTTACCACCTATTTGGATACTTTGCCACTTTTAAAAACCCAGTATCTTTTTGATTTTGCTCTTCTTCTTTTATCTTTAAAAGCATTTATAGTTTTCTCACTTTTTGTTGCATCGTTTTACATCTAGGTTTTAATGGGAGCCTGTGTACTACTATGTTTGTATCTAAACATAGTATATCCTAGTATGACCCAGCAAATACATCTTTAAACTCCTTTAATAGGGCAATCAACTCTTCTCGAGTTGATGAGGACATTATAGTCCCAACTTTGACTTCTTTTTTAAACTAATTTTCCCTAAATTTACTACTTCCAAAGATTTCTTATGAGGCATGATTTGTCTCTCTTTTTATTTCATCAGTCTTGCTAAATTTGAGGGTAGGATATAGTTTTAATAATTTTCATTAGAATATACTTTGTCCTCGTGAATGGATTTATCAAAATCAATTCCTAGAGAGTCAACCCTTATCTTTATTTCCCTAATGTCAAAATACATGAGAAAGTTTTAAGCATTGAAGCTTTAGGTGCATATATACCAGGACATTACAAATCAAGATATATTATAACATCAATAATATTGGTTAATTGAAGA
Organism: Adansonia rubrostipa; assembly: GCA_038381775.1. Taxonomy (NCBI): domain Eukaryota; kingdom Viridiplantae; phylum Streptophyta; class Magnoliopsida; order Malvales; family Malvaceae; genus Adansonia; species Adansonia rubrostipa. The sequence goes on from JBBYHM010044822.1 coordinate 2,142, forward strand.
AAAAAATCAATCAATTCAAGAAATAAAGCATTCACAAGCAAATAAAGACACATGAATATGAAAATGCATTATTCTTATTATTTATTTAACAATGACTAATAAATTGAGTCCAATACAGAAAACTCTTGAATGTTGTTGGGCTTCAATATGTAGGGAGAAATTCTTAATATTCATAAAAGAAAATGCTATAATTTATAAAATCTTGGTATTATTCCAAATCTGGTGATCAGAGGTGAAAAGAATACCCTACTCCAAGATCTCATACTCCATCAATAGAAATACTAAAATTCTTAAAGGCTTTCTCCAACAGAACTAGAACCTATCCCATATGGTCTCCCTTATAAGAATCTAGATAACCCATCGAGCAAAAACTGTCCTGATGAGAAGCAGAAGTTTTTCAATTTATTTTCAGATCAAAGCCTATCTTCCTAGCCATCCTCTTTTTTTAGTCCTCTTGGCTAAACTTTTCTTCTAAGCAACATTAAATTTATATGCCAACCCATTCTTTCCACTTTGATTGACCACTTTCAAGGCTTTGGTTATTCCTTGTAGATTCTTTCCTAATCCTTTGCCAGCTTGGCAACCTTTCTTGATAGTCATCTTCAGTCCTATTCAGGTACTCCAAACAAATGGGGTTGAATAATAAGTAGCCTTTCCCCTATATATATGGCATTTTAGTGTAAGCCCTACAAGCCAATCATTGTGGCTTGTAATGAATTATCTTTTAGTGGTTTCATATTATTAAATATTATATCTATTTAATGTTATAAAGGTATTTCTTTATCCATAAGGTGTAGTTGTATAATTATTATCAACAACGTATCTAGAAAAAGCCCATGAAACACATTGGGCCTTGTAAGGAAATTGTAAATAGTTACAATTATGAGATCTTTATGCATCAAAGCTGTGTTTCTACAATGTTCTTAGTCATTGTATTATCAAGATAGGGCATTGACAATGCATAAATACTGACATATGTAAGCCTCCATACATAGGGTGTATGCAACTAATCTCATATGTTGAAATATAGAGATATTTAGGGACATTATATGGTGTATGTTATGGTAACAAGTTCATTAAACATGACTGGCTATGAGAGTTCCATTAGGTATTTTATTCAAGTGTCTATGAAAATACTCTTATGTGTCAGTAGTGTAAGTGATCCTTAGACTTGTGACACCAAGTCATCTTTTATAATGAGTATCATGCTTTGACTCCTTCATAAATGGGTCCAGAATAGATGGATGCTTATGGAATGGTGGTTTTTGGTATGGCATGAATCATATGGTAGGTGAATAAGTGATCCAAAGAGGATTCATCACCCCATGTGATTGATGGGACATATCTCACATGTACTTAGCCTATGTTATTTCAAAGTTCTTGGCTAAGGCAATATTGATTATGGAGTTGGCACATAGGGGTTGCATAAAGACATTGAACCACGCTTTTGCTAATTCTAGGATATAAGATGAAAGGATATTTATTACACTAAGATACTTCACACTAAAAGGCTTGTCAAAACCATCTTAACACTCTATGATGTGTTGATAGATGCTAATCTTGGTCTTTAAATATAAAATATTCTTAATTAGGCTATTTATATTTATTGCCAATAATAGGTCAAACACATAAGGGTGATTAGTAGAAATTAAACTGAGATTTGGTTTAAATGTCTAATACAAGTAATGGTTACTTAAGCCCAATTTGAGTGAGTTCATATGGGCTAAAGGCAAAATTGTAATTTCTCATAAATTAAAATTTTAAACCTTAGATATATTAACTTATGTTTGTTGTCCCAGCTAAACGATAAAGGATATAGAACAATCAGCCAAGAAAACCCTAAATTCAAGTTTTGTATTTTCTTTCAAGTTTCTTAAAGAAGGATTTGGCAATCTAGATTTTTCTTGGAGAAGAATCATTTTTTCTTTATTTTGTTTCTTGAATCAAGATCTTTTAAGTTCAAGTAAAGGTTTATTAAAACCTAAACTGTTAGTACAGCTCATGGTAACAAAATCTCTTCTTTATTGAAGATTTTTTAGGTCACATATGATGGATGATCGTTAAAGGTTGGATGTTTGGATAGCTTTGTCTCACGAGCATGGCCAAAGACTTGCCCTATCATATTGAAAAGAGAGAAAACAGTGACTCCGACCTGTAAAGATTGGATAGCTAGGTGAGTTAATGACACCACACTATTACTTGCTAATGGAATCCCTCATATTTTGATAGATAACCCTTCATCTAAGATTAAGATCGTGAAGCATGAGTTTGCATAAGAAAGAGCCATCTTCGCTAAAAAATTCATCAGTTGCAAGAAAAGAATAGCTAATGGGACCATAAGTGTTAAGCCCAAGAGGGGTGAATATACAACCTTGTCAAGATAGAAAATGCCATTAATGAAGATCTTCAGGACTTAAAGAAAGACTACATGGCACTTCAGAAGACAAAGAAATACCGAGACGCTGATAAATCCCTAGTCAAGCTAAACTTGTTTTTTTTGCTAATGACTTAAAAGCTTGAAAGGGTTAAGCAGATACCATTGTAGAAGAACTCACTAAGACTTGCGCAATCGTATTGGTTTATAAAAAAAGAAAAATGCAAAAGCTTGGTAGCTTGATATAGGTTCTTCAAGTAAGAAAGGTTAAGAATAAAACTTTGACTTCAAGGGTTTAAGAATTAGAGCATGCCTTTTGGGTCCACAAGATTAGGTTAAGAAATTGTTAAGATTTTCTAAAGAACTGTGCCATAATTGGATCTTGGCTGATCAATCTCGATTAGAATGTAAGCAATGTCTTTAGAACTTTATTGAGCAAATTCGTAAGGTTCAAACCAGTGCAGATGACATGGTCAAATTAGCCAAAACTATGAGGTAAGGCTTCATTCCTATAGGGGACAATCGACAAGAATTGTTGAACTTTTTAGAACTTGGAATTAAACAGTGTAATCAAGCACGATATTTTAAATTTGATTACTTTCAAACTTGATGGGCCATAATTAATGCTTTGTTTGAATGGAAGATACTTATTCTAGAGCTGTTGCCAAAATCCAATTGTCTTTTGCATTTGCATACGTGATTTAATTTGTTCAATCATGTTCCTTCTATTTTTATAACATTAGCACATGCATATGATTTTGTCTTCATTCATGCATACTTCATACTCATCATATCACAATAAGTCTAATTTGGCATCACTCTAAAGTGAAAGGGTATTTAAAACATGAATCAAACATCTAACACTGGTACATTACCCATCTGTATCAGAAAGTAATAGGGAACGATCACCAGGCTTGTATCAAGAGGCTTGAAGTTATGCATCGAGAGGCTCAAGAACAAATGTTTCATAAGACTAATGAACTATCAAATTGAGTTATTGAATTCACAAAACTATTGGTTGCTGTCCTAAGGGATAAAAAGGCAAACAACTACCATTGATAAAGGTAAGGGACTAGCTGATCTTAAGGTTAATCCGAATAGGGGAATTGAGGCCACCAATACTTTTAAACAGGCATCCCAAGAACAGCCACCCCTAACAACACTGATCCCACCTGTCAACCATTCATCTATATAAAACCTATGGCAGTACCACATCTACTTCAAAGATATTGCGATGCGAATATGGGATCATTATTGGCAAATGCTTTAGTTCTAGACCTCGATGAACAAATAAAACAGGTAAGAGTAATTACTTCAAAGTGTGCCAAGGCTGTTGAAAATGAAACTAAGTACAAGTTGTTGGAGAAATGCCTCAGGGTTATAGTTTGGAATTGTAGATGCCAAGTCCTTACACTTGTTTTAAACCTTGTTATTCCATAAGTTCAAAGTACTAAATTTTGACAATTACAATGGGATCACAGACACTATCGCGCATATCTTTATGTACTGCCAGAAGATCCCTAGGCATAAAGACAATGAGAAACTGTAATACACGTTTTCAAGATAGTTTAATCAAAGTAGCTACTTGTTGCTATATAAGCATGACCCAATTAGAATTCAATCATGGATGGATTTGGCTTAAGCTTTCTTTGTTTAGTATAAACATGTATCCGATTAGGCTGTAGATCATCTTTGTTTATTTAATATGGAAAAGAAAACCACTGAAAGTTTTAGGCAGTATGCTTAAAGATGATTAGAAAAGGCTATTCAATCCATTCCTTATTGATTGAGAAAAAGTTAATCATCAAATTCATTTCCACCTTACAAACTCCGTCTTGTAAGGAAGTAGTAACAAACATACCAAAAAATTTTACAGATATAGTTATATTATATGAAATGATTAATGAGTGAGCAACTCGATCAAAAATGTTATTTCTAAAGATAAAGGAAAAAAATATAACTAAGGCAACACAATGGCCGAAACTCGACATTGGAATTAGCTTATCTCAAATTTAGACCGAATCAGTCGTGAATGCAATCTATATTAAATACGATTTGTGAAATCGTAAAGAACATAGAGCAAGTCAGGACAATAATGAACCTAGTTTGGCAAATTCTGATACAACTAGAATTGATCAATGGGGTTGAAAAGATGAAAGAAGACCTTATCAACTTCTATGACTTCTATACCATCCACGGTTATACTCTTCAAATATGTAAGGAGTTTCATGGGATGGTCCAAAGGTTGATGAACGAAGGAGCCATTGAGTTCTACGATACAAAGGTATCCTCCACTCAATCAGTAGACATGGTTAAAAAAGGTAGTTGAGCCTCAGCACCCACATGAGCCTATAGTTGACCATCGGTAAAGACACCTAGGTGGAAATAGACTAAGAAAATATCTATAAGGGATCTCTAAAGCTTTAAATGTCACCCATGAAATTGACAAGAGAGGTCTAGATTCAAGCCTAATGCCTATCAGCAGAAGAAACAAGCTCATAAAGCATAGGAAATAGAATGACCCATATAAAGGGTCAAGATCTGGTATACAAACCAATAATGCTGCCACGTTATGGAAGAAGTTTTCATTTAAGAGGACAAATCAATTGAATCACGGAAGAACTACTAGCTCTAACAATGTAATGGTTATTTTGAGCAAGGCATTTGAAGACTTCTTTATCAACATAAGCAATGAGCTAGGAACTTCAGCAATGGACCATGAGAATGGTCTGTGCACTCCAAGATTCGTTTCAAGCATTTGGACTAAAATAAAGATTCTTGTACTATTTGGATCTAATTCGAAGTAATGCTACAACTAAACATGCATGTTTCTGCCTAAGGGCACCTAGGATTTTTTGTACAAGCATACTTTTATTAAGCATTATTAATAAAAATGACTAAGCATTTTGCATTTCATCTTTTATGTCCATCCTTATATTTCTTAGCAAATCCTTAGACTTTTTTTCTTCTCTTTATGTATTTTTTCTCTTATATTGTTTTCTTTATATTTTTAGGCACCTAAATGAAAGTGACATGAATATTCATACTGACATTCTGAAAATAAATTTTAAGCAACCAATCTGCACTAGTAGGGTCAAATTTAAGGGGGATTATAAGGAAAACGCAATGTTACTTGATTATTGAGAGCAACTAAATAAGAAGAGAAATAAATATTGCCCTATGAAGAGCCTACTAAAATCGTGAACCTTGGGACAGAAGAAGATCAGAAAGAGGTCAGGATAGGAACCTCTGTAAACCCATTAACTCAGACTAAATTGATCAACCTTTTTCAAAACTACTGAGATGTATTAACCCAATCCTACCAACACATGCTCGAGCTAAACACCAATATAGTGCTTTATAGACTTCTTTTAAAACCAAAGTGCAAACCCATACAATAAAAACTTAGGCGAATGAAACCACAGATGCTTCTAAAGATGAAAGAAGAAGTAAAAAAGTAGTTTAAGGTAAGATTTCTCAAAGTAGCTGAGTATCCCAAATGGGTAACCAACATTTTTTCAATCCCTAAAAAGGATGGCAAGTTGCAAATATGGGTAGACTATAGGGATATAAATCAAGTTAGAGTTAAAGACAATTTTTTTCTTTACATTGATACCTTAGTAGACGATATTATCAAAAATTCCTTATTTTCCTTCTTGGATAGATTTTTAGGCTACAATCAGATTAAAATGGCACCCAAAGACATTAGAGAAAACCACTTTTTTGACCATGTGAGGTACATTCTACTATAAGGTTATGCCTTTGGGACTCAAGAATGGTAGTGTAACTTACCAAAGGGCAATGGTGACATTATTCCTTGACCTGATATATAAATAAATAGAGGTCTATGTGGATGATATGATTGCCAAATCCTCAAAAGAGATTGAGCATGTCACCAATATCCATAAACTCTTCAAATGGCTATGCAAATATCATTTTAAACTAAAGCAAGCTAAGTGCACATTTGGTATTACCTTTGATAAGTTATTAGGCTTTATTATGAGATGAGTAACTGAGCTTGACCCTAATAAGGTAAAGGCTATCCAAAACCTTCCATCGTCTTACACCCAAAAGGAAGTAAGGAGTTTTCTCGGGAGACTAAACTATATAACCAGATTCATATCCCATCTAATCAACAAATGTGATTTGATCTTTCCTCTACTATGAAAATAGAACCCTCATGAATGGAATGATGAGTGTCGATAAGTTTTTGACAAAGGTCAAGTGTTACCCATTAGGCCCATCATTTCTTGTATCATTAGTGCTTGATCGATCGCTAATCTTAACCTATCAATTTTTGACAAGTCTATAGGCTATGTACTAGGTCAGCATAATGAGTTAGGAATGAAAGAACAAGCTACATAAAATAATTACTCTAAAGTCAAGAAGTTATGTTGTGCTCTGGCTTAAATGGCTCAGAGATTAAGGCAATGCATATTATATCACATCACATGGCTGATTACCAAATTAGATCCTATCGAATACTTGTACAAGGCCCCTACTTTGTTAGAAAAGTTGGCTTGGTAGCAAGTCTTACTGTTTAAGTATAAAATTATTTATGTGAGCTAAAAAGCCATTAAAGATAGCATGATAGGTAAGTTTTTGGCAAGCTGAGCTAAAGAGGATTATGAACCATTAGATTTTGAATTCCCAAACGAGGACCTAATGTGCATATCTAAAACAAAAGATGGTATTAATTGTAGCCAAGCTTGGAAAATGTATTTTGATGGAGCCTTAAACCCATTAGGGCATGGAATCGAGGCTATTTTGATCTCACCAAATGGAGATTATTATCCCTTCGCTGCCAAACTAAACTTTGAATATACTAATAACATAGCTAATTACAAAGTATGTGTATTAGGGCTGTGAGTGGCCATTGAGAGGGGCATCAAAACTTTATGAGTGTATGAAAACTCTATTTTAGTAATCTATTAACTCCGAAAAGAATGTGAAACCTTAGATGCTAAGCTATTCCGATACGATAAGCTAATCAATGAACTAAAACAATAATTTAATGAAATCAACTTCTAGCATTCATGTTGAGAGGACAACCAAGTGGTAGATGCTTTAGCAACCTTAGCCTCTATGTTCAAAGTAACCTATGAATCATAAGTCAAACCCATTCAGATGAGTATTCACGAAGCTCTCACCTGCTGCCATAGTGTAGAAGAAGAAAAATATGTTCTGCTATGGTATCATGACATTCTTTAGTACATTAAAGACCAACAATACCCAAAGCATGCTACAAAAATTGGCAAGCAAACCATTCAAAGAATGTCTACAAGTTTTATTTTGGATGGTGAAGTCCTGTATAAGAAAACATTACTCCGATGCATGGGTGCTTCTAAAGCTAAGAAAATTCTAGAGGAGGTCCTTGAAAGAATTTATGATACACATGCTAATAGATATAAAATGGCAAAGCAAGTCATGAATTTCAGGTATTATTGGTGGACACTCAAAAAAGGCTATATTGACTATGCTTGCAAATGCCATAAGTGTCAAAAGTAAGTAGACAAAATCCATATATGATATTCACTTTACATGTTATGATGGCTTTGTGGCGTTTTTCTATGAAGGGCATGATATGATTAGACCCACATTCCCAAAGCTTTGAATAGGCATTGCTTTTATTTTGGTTGCCATTGATTGTTTCACCAAATAAGTAGAAGTAACATCATATTCCAGCGTCAGTAAAACTATTGTGTTCAAGTTTGTGAAACGAGACATCATTTGTTGATATAGATTCCCCGAACAAATCATCATGGATAATGCATGCAACTTGAATAACAAAATGATGGAAAAAATTTGCTTCCAATTCAAGATCAAATACCATAATTCAATGCTATATCATCTAAAAATGAATAGGATGGTTGAAGTAGCCAATAAAAACATTAAGAAAATAGTTACAAAAATGGTTGAAACTTATAAAGATTAGCACCAGAAGCTGCCTGTGTGCTACATGCTTATTGTATAGCAATTTTCCCTAGTCTACAAGATAGAAAGAGTCTGGCCCATCAAAGTCAAAATCCCTTCACTCAAGGTCTTGATGGAATCACCACTTGAAGAAGCTGAGTAGGTTAAAAACCGAAATAAACAACTTAACCTCATCAATGAGAAGAGGGTGAAAGCTATCTATCATGGACAGATGCATCAAAAGTGTATGATACGTGCTTATAAAAAAGTCTATCCTCTTTACTTTCGAGAAGGAGACTTAGTACTAAAAAAAATCCTCTCAATTCATAAAATACTTATGGAAAATGGACTTTAAAGTGGGAAGGTCCCTATGTGATTAAGCAAGCTTTCTTCTATAGAGCATTGATTTTAACTAAGATGGATGGCAATGACTTGGCCAACCTTTTTAACTCTGATTCTTTAAGAAGTATTATGCCTAAGAAGGCTTTTAAATGGAAACTTGCAAAGGCAACCTTATCTAAAAAAAAAACCTCGAATAAAAACTAGAAGTGGTATACATGAAAATAAATTCATTTAAGTTAGAAACCTAGAAGGGTGACTTAAGTGACCAAACCTTACCCTTGTTTGAATCTAACTAAGACCAGTACTCACCTAACAAAACCATCCTCTATCTACCAAACCCACTTTTACTCCAACTTGAAGGAAAAATAGTGGTGTCTACATCGGATTATGGTAGCTACCATAGGGCAATTTGAAAGGTTCCTTGAAAAATGCTTACATTGGAAGAGTTGGTCATTTAAAAGAAAACTTATGTCATTAGCATCGAAAAACACCGATTGCCAAGAAAAGTTAATCTTTGATTTTCTTTGTACATCCCAAAATGTTTAATGAATTATATTTCTTTTTTTTTTTCCCAGAAATGAAATATAACCATGTTATTTTCTGATATCTTTTTTCATACTTGCACACATATTACATGATGTTTGTCAAATAATTGATAATGATTGATGGATTGTACAAAATTGATAATGAGATTTCTTAATATCACTTTAAAGGAGATGAAACCCCACAGGAAAATCTTCGTAGGTTTAAAAAGCCAAGAATTGATTTTGGAACCATAACTAGGCTTATCCTTAAGACTTTTCTTATATTGAAAATGTGATCAAAGATGTCCCTCAATAAACTTTAGCTCAAAGGTTGAGTTGAATCGATGATTTTGATCCCTGCAATCGAAACCCATTCCTATTAGTCAGTGTAGACTATCAAATATAACCTGTCAGGCATGTCAAGAACCAACTTTCTAAGTCTATTAACCAACATTGACAAATGAACCCCTAATACAAGCCAATCAGAGTCAAAAAGCTTTTTACGCATCACGAGTCCCCTTAACCTTAAAAAATAACCTCAAGCATTTGAAAAAAAAAATTTAAAACATTAAGAATAAAGTTGGTGAACCTTAGAGCAAAAGGCACCCAATGAAACTTAAAGATGGAAAGTGTTCAAAACTCCAATGCGAATTACTAGATTAGATTTCTAAATCATCACATCTATATCATCCAAGCACGCATCTACACCCTTAGCATTATATATGAAAATACTCACCACTTTTTAGGTATGGATTTTTGCCTTTCAAAGTCTTAAGCAAACTCAAAACTGTAGGTACTGTTAGACTTTTTCATAGTGAATGAAACAAAAGGGGGTGAATTATTTTCTCAAAACTTTGATAAATAGAATTAAGAAATCTAAATAATAAACATTAGAGTGCAAGTTAGTGAATAAAAATAAAAAATTAAAAAAAAAGGAAAAAAGAAGCAAATTCAATGATTTAGAGAGGTTCAGCTCACTTGCCTACCTCTACCATAGCCTCACTTGCCTCGGATTTCCATAATTCACTAACTTGAATTATCTACCTTTCAAGGATAAGGTGTAACCTTTACACTCCCTATCTTTCAAGGCCAAGATAGAAACCTCTACCTCTATCTTTTGTGGGTAAGATAAAGCCGTCTCTCACTACTTTTGAAGGCTAAGTAAAAACCTTCTTTACTTTTCAATGGCTAAGTAGGAACCTCTCTTTTTACATGGATTTGAGTGTAAAAAAGTAAAACCTTTAAAGGCTAGGTGTTTACAAGAGTTTTGGCTCAAGAAAAAATATGTATCTAATGATACAAAATGAAGAATACAAACATAGGAAGAATTAATGATATACAAAGATGAACAACTTAGAAAAAATGATGGAAAAGGTGAAATATATGACTCTAAGCACAATCTCTTGGTTTTTCCTATTGTTAAAGGTGTTGGAGAGGCTTATTTATAGCCTTAATCATGATTATAGTTAATGAGGATATTTGATGAAGGAATATAGCCATTAGAGCCTTCAAAATGTCATTTCTTATTGTTCCCTATGCCTTTGTATCGATACGATTATGTGGGTATCGATACATTATGTTTAATGGTCCAAAATATGACCATTGAACAATCCTGTATCAATGCAGAGTAATCTGTCTTAATACATGAATAGTGATTTCTACATTTTAAGGTTATTTAGTTACTACCAACTATCGTATCGATACATACACATAGTATATTAATACATTCACATGAAAATCAAGTTTAAGATGTTTTTCAAGACTTTAAAACATGTGAAATTTATCTAAAAAAAGTTTTATGTAAAAGTTTGTATCAAGAACACATTTTTGAGTGCTTGAAAGAGTTAAAACATATTCTAGTATTTTTCAAAGTATTTACAAAATATTTCATGAAAAAATACCAATCTTTAAAATATTTAAATACAAGCTAATTAAGCTTTAGTTTTAGTTATATCAAAACTGAGATTAATTCAAAGCTAATATAGCTAACAAGAATATGCTTATAAAACTTTCTCTTAATCATTTAAAGATTTTCAATAAAACTCTCCCTTAATAAAAGCATTATGAAATGGATTTTTAGAGATGTTATAAAAAGGTTTTGGAAGACTTGGCAATGACATTTTTGCTTATATTTGGCCTTAAGAGTACCAATACAAAATATTAAGGATTTCAATAATATAAATAATGTAAGCACATGTGAAATCTTCCTATTTGCTAGCATAGGCATATATAGATGAAGTACAAGCAAGCAAATTAACCTTTAAAACTCTCTCTACTTTTAGAATATCAAAAAGTTAAAAGTAGATTAATTCAAAGCTAATGGAGAAATTCTAACAACAAAAGGTATATTAATTATGAATCATTTAAGAGCATGTATACCAATTATTGGGAAAATATATGCATTTAACACTTACTGTGTAGTTCATCCAATTTTTGTATTGTTTTGCAGACATTTAGGCATTTTTGAAAGATAGAACATACCAATTGTTGAAGGATTTTAAGAATTATTAATCCAATTGTTGTCTAGATGCACAATACATGTCAATTTTTGAATTTTTAGTACACATGCTACTACAATAGATGCCATATGGAAGGTTAACAAAATTTTTATAGAAATACATAACAAACTTCCATAGGTTAGAAAATCATTTACTCATTCATGATATGTCAATAAAATCATTTGAGTAAACATTCAATTAATGAACATGCGTAAAGATGAGAATTAAGCACTTAGCCATGTTAAAGGATTCATTCAAAGCAAACATTTTAAACATACAATACATACTAGAATACTAATTATATATAACTAACTAATGTATGTCACCAAACTTAATGCTAAAGGATAAGAATTTAATAGCTTTTGTTTAATGATTACCTTAACCTTACCAAACTTTGATGATATGCTCATTATAACTTTGAGGATTATAACTTCTAGTTTTTGAGCATTCATTAATGGTTTTGGCTTGATATGAAGAGATTGCATGCTTTATGGTTTTTCTTTTGCTATGCAAGTGTTCATTTTTCAAGGATGGATTTATCTCCATGAACCTTGCAAAACATAAAAAAAATCTTGCTAGAAGATGAGCATTAGAGGCACTAAGATTTTAACTATAAAAGAATATTCAATAAGCTTATGCCTTATTAGAAATGAAAGATGTTCAATAAGCTTAATGATATTTAATGAATGAAAAACATTAAGCACATATGGTACCAATTATTCTAATGCAAAAAAAAATTATTAAAGGCAAAAAAAATAATGATGTATAGAAAAATTTGTATTTTTTTGCATTATGAGGCAATATGAGCACTTAATCATATAATTCATGCATTTGATTTGTGAAACACTCATCAATGAATTAAATATGATGTTTAAACATGTGATGAATTATGAAATGATGTTCATCAAGGTTTACAAATCATAAAAATAAAGCATTTCAAGTGAAAACTCATTAAAGAGACCAATTTTGCATTTAAAAGCAAAAAAAAAAGCATAAAATTGGCTAAAATTCACTATTTGTATTGATATGGGGGGCAATTCATAAACATAGTGATGTATCGATACAAAGTTCATTGTATCAATACAAGTTAGGTTTTTCTAGGTTTGTGCTCACTGTATCAATACAAGGCTCTAATTATCAATACATGTTTTAAGTTTTTCGAAAAATGCTTAGAACAATATACAATTTGGCATTCCAAAACCCATTATTTTATATTCTAATGCAAACTTTTGATTTTAAACATTTAAGACTCATATGAATAATCAAAGTTTGGATTAAAATAACTTTTAAAATCCAGTTTGAATGAATTAGCATATTTAGTCACATAAGTAAGGCAATATGGAACTAAAGGTCTTGGAATAAAAGATTTTCATTCAAACCACATATGCATAATTTTAAAAGTATTTTCAATGTATACCAAACTTGTTTAAGCCATGAAACATGAACTTACAACATAATTAAACATCCTAAGTCTCATGCAATCCTAATTGAATATAAAGCGTTAAAAAGACTTAAGAACTTGCTAATGCATGTTTATGGCATCATATCTTTTAAGTAACCTCTAAATGCTCCTCTTAAGGATATGCATCTAACTTAGTCATACAATGGAGCTTCTTCATGACTCAGAACATGAAGTTTATCAAAATCAACCTTTTATGCATAAATCATTCTTAAGTTATGGTTCATAATAATATCTCACAAATCAATTTAACATATTATTATTGAGCACTAAATCATCGAATGCATGCATATTTAAATCCATAGTTGCTTAACTTTCATTAAACCCATTTTGCATTAGAAACAATTTTTTTTTGGAAAAAAATTCAATAAAACATTAATAATTACAACATGAATAACCAAAACATATCAAAATTTTAAAGCTTAGAGGTAATCTATCACATTTCTTTATGTGTCTGTAGCATCCATTTGTATTGCGTTGTACCTTATTGCTTTAACACACCTATAAGAGACTTTTACTTGGCTTTGGTACCCACATTGCTTTGGCTCCTCAAAGGTTAGTCTTAAAACCTCTTGTTTACTTAGGAATCCATGCTTGGCTAATTTTAAATTGTGTCCTTTCTTGATAGGATAAGTATGCAAATTATGACAATGAAAATTACAATGTCAGCACTTGGTCATACTAACTTAAAAAGAGTTGTCTAAAATGATTTTCTTTTCTTGTTCCAAGCTTTTAGTTTTTTTTTTCAAATTAAGATTGGCTTTCTGTAAAATGTTAATTCTTAGCTTGTAGTCATCAAAGTTACTTTTCAAATCTTTGTTTTCATTCTCTAAAATAAGTTTTGATTTTAATAGTAAATCATTTTCAACTTTTAATTTTGAGATCATTTTCTTGTGTTTAGAGTTGATTTCCTTAAACTCAACTACAAGATCATCAAATGTATTGGAATTTAAATTTAAACAGTTTGAGGTTACCTTCGGTTCATAAAGAGCCATAAAGTAAGGGTTTCCAATTTGGTCTTCCTTAGAGTCATCATCATCGAAAAAGTCAATATCGCTTCAAGTTGCTACAAATGCGTTTTTCTTCTTTTTTTTCAATAGTGAGCATCAGATTTGACATGTCCCAATTCATTACAATTGTAGCACACCATTTTGTTAACCTTTTTAGATTATGATGATTTGCCCTTATCTATCTTTATGAATTTCTTGAATCTCTTGGCAAATACGATCATTTCTATATCTTCACCATCCTCATCATCATCATCTTCCTCCACTTTCTCACTCATGAAGCCTTTAATGCAACTCTAGCTTTTTGTGGTGGCTCTTTTCCATGATTTATTTTCATTTCATATATGAGGAGTGATCCGATGGGCATGTCTAAGGTAAGGAGATTAAGGTCCTTTGACTTCTCAATTGCTGTCATTTTAGGTTCCCGGGACTTAAGGAGGCTATTCAACATTTTCTTAACCATCTCCTTGCTAGGATACACTTTTCCAAAACCCTTCAAGCCATTTATTATGTCCATGAATCTTTCAGACATCTTTCTGATGCTCTCTTTTGGTTTCATCTTGAACATCTTATAATCAAGGGTGAGCATGCTTATCTTAGGCTCCTTGACTTGATTGGTCTTTTCATGTGTGATTTCCAACTTGTCCTATTATCTTTTTGGCATTATCACACAAAGACACCTTATTGTACATATTGGGGCCTAATGCACTCATTGGGGCCTAATGCATAAAAATATGTGTGCATGGCCTTATCATTAAGTTGAACTATCTTAATGTCTTTCTTAGCACATTCCCATTCTTCTTTGGGAACTTCAAGATCATTTATCATTTTTGTTGGGATAAGTAGGCCTTTCATGATTATCTTCCATACTTGATAATCATTTGCTTAGATAAATAGCCTTATCCTTGTCTTTTACTATGCATAATCTTCACCACTAAAGAAAATAGGCCTCAGATCGAATGTCCTCCTTGGCCCATACCAAAAATATCATTATTAGCCATTTGCTTAGTTTTTTTATAGATCTTTGCTCAAGGATGTTAAGCCTACAAGAATGAGACATAAGCTATGATACCAATTGTTAACCTTTTAGTGGTGAATAAAATCAATAGGGGGTGAATTGATTTTTGAAACCTTTTGTAAAATAAAACTTTGATAAATAAAATTGAGAAATTTGAATAATAAACTTTGGAGTGCAAGTTAGTGAATAAAAATAAACAATTAAAGAAAAGGGAAAGAAGAAGCAAACTCAATGATTTAGAGATGTTCGACCTCAATTGCTTACATCCTCTAGCTTAGCCTCACTTGCCTTAAATTTTTGCAATTCACTAACTTAAATTATCTACCTTTCAAGGATAAAATATAACCTTTATACTCTCTACTTTTAAGGCTAAGATAGAAACCTCTACCCTTTATCTTTTATGGCTAAGATAGAACCTTCTCTCACTATTTTTGAAGGCTAGGTAGAAACCTTCTCTACTTTTCAATGGTGAAGTAGGAGCCTCCCCTTTTTACAAGGACTTCAGTGTAAAAAAATAAAATCTTTAAAGGTCAGATGTTTGAAAGAGTTTTGGCTTAAGGAAAATATATATCTAAAGATACAAAATGAAGAATACAAAGAGAAGAAGATTTAATCTTATACAAAGATGAACTATTTAGGAAGAATGATATAAAAGATGAAAGATATGACTCTAAGTACAATCTCTTGGTTCTTTCTCTTGTTGAAGGTGTTGAAGAGGCTTATTTATAGCCTTGATCATGATTATAGCCATTGGGGATATTTAATGAAGGAATATAGATGTTGGACCCTTCAAAATGTCATTTCTCGTTGTTCCCCATGCCTCTGTATCGATACAATTGAATGGGTGTCGATACATTGTGTTTAACAGTCCAAACTATGACTGTTAAATAGTTTCGATATAGAATAATCTATGTCGATGTATGAATAATGATTTTTGCATTTTAAGGTTATTTAGCTATTGTCAAGTATTGTATCGATACATATATAGAGTATATCGATGCATTCATATGAAAATAAATTTTGAGAGGTTTTCCATGACTTTAAAACATGTAAAGCTTATCTAAATTTTTTTTATATAAAAGTATGTATTACGAACACATTTTTGAATGCTTGAAGGATTTAAAACACATTCTAGTAATTTTTAAAGTGTTTACAAAATATTTTATGAAAAAATACTAATCTTGAAAATATTTAAACATAAGCTAATTAAGCTTAAGTTTTAGTTAATTAAAACTAAGATTAATTCAAAGCTAATATAGATAATAGGTACTTACTATTATCTCTAAAAACAATGGAAACCTTATGTAAGCTCTTTAAACTTAACCTACCCAGTGCATAAAGAGTTGGATGATTACCTACCTCAGTCTGCAAAGAGCTAGGTGCCAACCTACCTCTATCTACAAAGAGCTGGATGCCTACCTACCTCATTCCATGAAAAACTAGACACCTACCTACCTAAGTTCATAAAGAGCTGGACATCTACCTACCTCTGTCAATAAAAAGCTAGATGCCTACCTTTCTTAATCCATGAAAAGCTAGACACCTATTGAGTCAAAGCCCATACTAGTTGGCACCTATTGAAGGGTCAAAGCCAAGAAACTACAAACACTAGTAGGAAGGTCAAACTCTACAAGACTCAGTCCATAAAGAGATCGATGTCTACCTACCTTAGTCAACAAAGAGCTAGACGCTTACTCCTCTTAGTCCATAAAGAGTTGGACGCCTATCGAGTCAAAGCCCATACTAGTTGGTGCCTATTAAAGGTTTCAACCTCGGAAGCTATAAGCCTAGTAGAGAGGTTAAACCCTACAAAACTCATTGAAATTTTGTTATCAATTAAAATTGCTATCAACACTTCTTGCTTATTTCACTGTAGTACTAATTACATTTTCATCTTTTTGTAGGTATTCAAAAACTATCCTTATCCTTGGACAAAATAGTGTCTATTTCTCTTTACACTATTTTTGATGCTCAACAATGGCTAAAAAGGGCAATTGTAAACACTGCATTTTATCTAGCCAACATTCAAGGTATTAAAGTCATTATCTGAGGCACCATCAAGGTTACTCAGATAAGCATGGGTCAATTTTCCACTTTCCAAGATCGAGATAAAGGGTTCAAAAAGTCAAAGGTAAGAAAAATATGTATTTTTGTATGTATGTCTCGATACACAAGTGTGAGGCATCGATACAAGGCTCAGCATCATTCAAATTCCAAAATCTTTCTAGTTGTATCAATAGAAAAGGCATGGTATCGATACTTGAAAAGTGGTATCAATACTAAGGGTGTTTGTATCAATACAAGATTTATGTCATAGGTAAAATCATGATTTTTGGCCAACAAGTATTAATATAGAAGTGCATGTATCGATACAATAAGCTTGGTATCGATATAAGCTTACTGATATCGATACACCATACTTTGTATCAATACTAGATTCAAAGTATTGATAGATTTTGGGTTTTTTTGCTCAATGTATCGATACAAAGCTCAATGTATCAATACACAAGGCTATTTTTGGCCCCATTTGAGACATTTTTGTCTTTTTATACTGTCACTTCAAAGCTTTAATTTATTCATAACATTGGCCTAAAAAATTATCTAATATCAGACATAACTTCATATAAATCATGTGGATTACATTTTTAGGCTTTGAACATTAGGTTGGCATATTTTGGAAAGATCCATCAAGCTTGGCATGGGGGCATTTTATTAGAAAATCTAATTTAATGAAGGACAAAGTTGTGAATACTCTTTTGATCAGCTAATATATCGTTTTCATTACTTACAAGAATCAAAATTAACCAATCAAATATTGAAAGGTATCACATTGGTACAATGAGTCATCATATTGCATATGCTAAAAGTCTTATATGCCCTCTTTGCTAGGTCATCTTAGTGGCTAAAATTATCCCTTATATAATTCAAATTTCTTACTCAGCTAAGGGGATTTATGTTAACCACAGAAAAAAATTAGGGCTCTCCTAAAAGCTTCATTCCCTAGCATTCTTTCCACCCTTTCAAAAACCCTTCCAAAGCCTCTAATTTCCTTTAACTGCACCCTAAAAACTATCTTCCATAGCCACCATAACCAAAAGCATTTTCTTTTTATTCCTTTATTGCTAATCCATAGCAAAAAAAAAAAAAAGAAAAAAAGAAGAAAGTGAGCTAGGAGTTATTGGATTACTGTTTAAGGAAATTGCTAGGAGTTCAAGCTTCTATTAAGGTATATTTTCTATTTTTTCTTCCTTTTATGTTTTGCTTTCTTCATCATCATCATTTCAATGAACTTCTATATTTTTATTACCCTATTAAGGCTCTCATGCATTATTACGGCTTTATTTGTGTAGCCTTAGGGTTTTAATGACTTTTTTAGTGCTTTAATTATCTTTGATGAATTAGAATGCCATATTTTTTTGTTAAAATTAAAAGAGTCCCTCATTTCTTGCCATGTTTTTCTTCATCTCAACATGTTCATTTCATGTGTGAATACTCAGCCTAGCATATTTTGATCTTGACCTTACCGTATTCATTACTATTTCCTTATTAAAGTACATGGATAGTTTGTTGTGGTTGTTCATATTTGATATATTCACTTAGCTTAGTTCAACATATGTTAGTTGAAATGCCTCTATGATGCTTGTAAAATCTATTTTCAAAGGATACCCAAAGTTAAGTCTATACTAACCTCAATCGATAGAGATTAGCATGGATTTAATGTTTTCAGTATATTGATTCTCCAATCTTAGGATATATCAAACATAAATGTTTGGAATCATCACCTTATTAGGTCGAATAAATTATGTTTTTAATCCAAAATAAAAAATGCTTTGAAGTATTTATTTTAAGCCTTGCTTTGAGCCTATCATGACTATTGTCATAGATAGCAAATGATTTGGTGGCCTACTCTATAAAAGTTGGATTGGTCCATTACTTCACTACAAATGACCTCAATGATTGGACATACGCATGCCTGACACCTTTACACGTGATCGTAAAAGCCTTAACCCAAAAAAACACTTGTTTAGTACTGACAACACAATTATGCCAATTTGAAAAGTTATGTTTGGACTCTAAATGATCTATTCAGAATTTTTCTAGCAAATTCCCTTGAAAAGGCTTTGAATTATCTTTGCACCCTTGGAACATCTTGGACATGGAAGTTATGATCTTTCGAACCTTTGCTATCTTGAACCCTTGGAATCATTGATTCATTCTATTTCAAAGATTCTGACTTATCAAATGACTTTTCTAGAGTTTTTGAATATTTTTCCTAAAATGTTCATAAAAGTTTCTTTTTGAAAAGGTATCATTTGTCATTTAACAATCCTAATTGAGTCTGAGGCAATTTTTCTAATTTCATAGTCCCTTTTCTTTTGTATTTGTCGTCAGCACTAACTTAGACCCAATTTTAAAAATTAATTCTATCTAGGAAGTGATTTTCTTGGGTTTTTGGAATATTTTTACATTAATGCTTATCAAGTTAACTTTCTAATGATACCTTCTTTGCCAATAGAAACCGTCGAACCAAACTAAACTAAATTCAAAATTTGGACAGCGTAATGCTATCCTTTTGTTGCTAAACTTAAGAAAATTTACTTGCATTTTCCCAAACCATCTATTCTAGTCATTCAAATGACTTGAAATATATTTAATAGTTTCCCCATAGTGTGATGAGTCACGAAGTAAGTCCCTTTAGGCTCAGATCAAAACTAAAAGGCATTTTCAAAATTAATTTCCCTTTCCTAATTAGAAAAATTGATTTTTCATTCTATAACTTGTTTCTCAAAAAAATAGACCAGAAATTCTAATTTCAAAAATCACCCAAAAACTCTTTTTGCAAGGAGATATTCTAACCCTTTTTTAGGGGATACTCCAACATCATTTTACAAGGGGATTCTCTAACCTTATTTTATTCAAAAGGATATTGCAACCTTGCTTTTCAAAAAATACATAAAAAATATAAGTTTTCTCTTCCTCTAGGTTCCCCGAACCTTTTATCAACCTTTTTACACCTTAAACGGCCACCAAATCCAAACATGTCTTAAAATTGTCAATTTGGTTATTCCTCAATAACCGAGGTCAATTACAAGATAGATCCTAATTGTCCCTCATTTTTGTTATGTTTTCATGTATTCATCTTTAATGCAACTTTTATGATATTTCTTTATGTCATACTAACTCGTTGCTCTTTTTAATGATGATTTGCGTTTATGCTTTAAAAAAAATCAAATTTCATTAAACCTTAGGCAATGCTCTGCATCAGTATCCCTTCAATGCATAATGAAAACTATCCTTTTCTAAATCAATCTAGATTTTATTTTACCAAATCCTTTATGTTTTGCCTCCCTCCTATGTTGCATAGAAAGATATTAATTAATCATTTTATCATAAAAACTTGGACTTAACATTTAAAAATTTGCATTTATAAGAAGAAGATTATATATAAATAATAACCACATGAAAAACTGTGGAAAATTGAGACATAAAAAATTATGGCTAGATGGTACCAACTTTGGGCACAATAGAGGTCCTAATCCTTCCCCATGCGTAATCAACTGTTGGACCCTGTTAAAATGAACTCTAGTATATGCAATTCATAAAATTAGTGTTTTGAATTTCATAACATAGAATCACCAGTTTTAATAGGTATCTGGTCATACCTATCCCAGAAAGGATAGGTGATGACTTTAGGTCATGGTCATTTTGTAATTGCCATCCAAGACTACCTAAATGAACAATTTGTCTAATGGTTCTTCCCTTGACTTTCACTTTATCACGCCTAATCCAAATCCTAATCAAGGGATGATCTAAAGGTGAGCACTTTTCTTTTATTATCTCTTTTTCATTTTTAAGTCATAGCATGTCACATGACGGGCATGTCACAACATCGATGCTTATGCTTACATTAACTTTCACATCGATGCAGAAGCTGACCACTTGAAGGTACAGTCAGAGTGAACATAAGAAATGAAATCAAAATTGATTTGAGTAAATCCCTATATCTCTTGCTAAGCTTTATTCTAGCTCATCAAGAATCACCTCTTAATAGCTATCCTAATCAAACATCTAAAGCCCTCATATTTGGATTGGTATGATGTTAACCAATGTTGTAATTATTAGTCTGGTAATCTAGGTTATTCTACAAAGGATTGTCCTACCCTGAAGTACAAAGTCTAGGATCTCATCAAGGTTGGGAAATCTAGCTTTAAAGAAAGGAAGGCTAGATGTCATTAAAAGGCATCCATATAAGAACTAAGCATTAAGAATAGTAGGCTTTGCAAGAAAAGGATACATGTCATAGTAAGTACTGTAACTTTTATTTTGAAAAGCCTGTCTTTGGATTGACATCATTTTATGAAACAAGCATATTTTGAATATTGAGTTTTTGATAATATAAAATGTTTCTCAAAAAATAAAAAACATGATGATGAAAAATCCTGAAAATACTAATAATCAATGTTGAAAATGAGCTTGAGAAGCCCTTGTTTTTGAATTGACATCATTTTATGAAACATTCATGTTTTGAATATTGAATTTTTTATCAGATAAAAAATTTCCCATAAAGAAAAAACATAATGTTGGAAAATCTTGAGAGTACTAATGGTTAAAGCCCTTGTTTTTTAGTTAACATCATTTTGTGAAACATGAATGTTTTGAATATTGAATTTTTTATTAGCTAAAAAAATTTCCCAAAAAGAAAAAAACATGAAGTTGGAAAATCTTGAGAATAATAATGGTTGATGTTGAAAATGAGCTTGTACCACTGGCATTCATTTCCTTGAGAACAAAACCATGATCAATTGAAGGACTCAATACTTTAGGGAAGAAACTTTAAAGTTCCTAAACCAGGATTTCCTTGATAAAGAATGATAAAATTAACCTTCCAAAAATATAATAGTTTCTTTAAAAATCAAACAAATAAATTGTTCTTCTAGGTATCCCAATTAATGCAATTGTATATGTGCTAGTGTTGTCTCTAAAGCCTCATTTCTTTTCTAATAGCCAAAACATGAATTTTGTGACAACCTTTAGAAGTTGCTTATTATTTTTATTTTGGGACATAATGATTAAAAAATTATTGATATCTCTTAAACAAAACCTTTTTGAGATTTGCTTCTTTCTGATCATCTTAAATATAGCCTATTAACATTAACGCAAATTAAGCATAAAATTTTCCCTACAAACATAAATCCATGCGTTCTCTAATTTTTTATTAGTGATAAATTGAAAAACAAAACATGCTTACAAATTAGAGAGAAAAATGGAACACATAAATAAATTTTTGAAAAAAAAGAGAAGAAGAAAAAGAAAAAGAAAATTCAGATGCACTATCAACTGATTAAGATGCTGAAGATATTTTTAAAAAATCTTTTTCCTAAAAGACAATCCTTCAGTTGATAAATAGCCTGCTTTCATCACCTTTTCATGGTTATAAAAAATTTCTTTCATTTGCTAACCCGTTTGAGCCAGAAGAAATTATTTCTTTTTATAATCCCTGATTAAGGATTAATTTCCACACTAAAAGGCATGGAAAAAATTAGAGAAAATATAAGGAGTAATCTCCTATTTAAATTTTCAAAAGTTTTCGATGTTCTGGGGCAAATAAAAAATAAGTTAAGTTTCCTAAAATCTGCATTTCCTTTAAAAAAACCCAAAAAAAATAAAGGATAAAGGAAAAGAGAAAAGGAAAAAAATGAAAGAGGAAGAAAAGATGAGGAAATAAGAAAATGTAGTGCTCTAGAAAAATAGAAAGGATGAACTGCTCATCAAATGATCCTTAATATGAGCACCCTCAAATACTTTATTTAGGCCTTTACATCCTTCCTTTTTGAATCCTAAACTTTCGCCTAAATTACATACCTAGAAAAATACATTTTGATCAAATGTGATTATTTGAACTGAGAAGCTGATTTCTCAAGAAAACTTTTCTTTTGGAAAGATCAAGAGTACTTATTAAGAGCATGATTATACAATAAAAGAAAAAGAAATGAAATAATGGAAGGAATGGAAGTTTAGGTTGAAAATCTAAAAATAGTTATCAAGAGCTCAATAAGAGAACCACTGTATCAGTTGGGAATTGCCAAAATTTAGTAAGGGGAAAAACTAGTTTGAAGAAATTTAGGGACAACCAAAAACCCTTGAGTATCTCAACTTGTTAATTCTCAATTAAAGAAATGGATTCTAAAAATTAAATACATCTTTTTTCCAATTTGACCTTCTATTCTTAAAACTATTACGGTCAGTCTTGGGAGCATTAAAATGCTAATAGTTAGGAGACTTAAAGGAATATCAAATTTGTCTAATTTTTAAAGAAATTCATACTTGATATGGCCTGAACCATTTATGCCTAGGAATATGGGCATGTTTCTTATCTACCTTGAAATTTTTGGGCCAACCCAAGTTTTTTTAAGCTTTTTAACCAATTTTGAGAAAATCAAATTGTAATTCAGGAAATTTTTCAATGAAAGATCATTACTGTTTAAAAGATTTAAACATTACAAGCTTTTAGCATAGAGATTTAAAAAAATGCATTTTTCAATAAGATAATTATTTTAAAAAGCTTAAAAATGTGTCATGAAAAGAGATAAGGGTTCTCTCAATTAAAGAGTATCAAATCAAGATAATATCTAACCTATGAGAAGGAGAAAGAAATAAAAATTTGAATTTTATAATTATTGGGGCAAGATGATTACAAAAGATTGAAAAAAATGATTTTTCCTGGGGCATGGATGTATCAAAGTATGTTTTGATAAGGAACTAATGAAAAAAACTAAGTCGGATCAATGATAGCCAATAGAGTTTTAATTTTTGCATTGTCCATAGCATATGTTTCATCTCATACCAAATATTTGCATCATTTCATGATCATCTATGCATTTAAGGGATATTGGCATTTGCATCATTTCTTGTACATGTACCTCTTCATTAGTACCTGCATTGTATAGTTCAATGACCATTTGCATCATTCTTAACACTAGCGATCTGTGCATTTTTATTATTTGATTTCTTTAAATAATATCATCATTTTGTGATCATCGCATTATCATCTTTGCTTAGGAAATTATAATTTCGTTAACCATTAATCAATCACATGAAATGTCAAAATCTTCAATGGTGATAACCAAAGCATTTAAAAAAATTATTTAAAAATAAGTCTTCAGTTGTGATATTTGAAGTATTTTAAAAGAGTTTGTTTGAAAGTCTTTAGTGGTGACATCCGTAGCATTTAAAGGAATTTGTTTAAAAACAAGTCTTTGATCATCAAATTTGTAGCATTTTTAAAATTTTAGAGTTTACCTTCGATGATGAAATTTGAAGCCTTTCAAGAAAAAAAGAAATTGGCAGTAATAAGGCTCAGATTCATAAAAGCCTCACTAATAGACGAGAAGATTAACCCTTACTATATGTTGAATACTATGTCTTTTTCATCGATTATATGGAATGTCGGTGAGGCAGGTTTTGAGTCAGCTCTATTTAATTAGGCAAAAGATTGATACAGTTTTCACTTGGTCAACCCATTAGACTTTGGTTCTACCTTAGTTACCCTTGTTGACTATCATGGTTTCATCCTGGTTAACCTATTAGACTTAGGTTTTGTCTTTGTCACTCATGTTGACTGTTATGGTTTCATCTCAGTCAACCTATTAGACTTAGGTTTGTTCTAGTTAACCTTATTGATTATCATGGTTTTGCCCTGGTCTACCCATCAAACTTAGGTTCTACCTTAGTCACCCTTATTAACTATCATGGTTTTACCCTAGTTCACTCATTAAGACTTAGGTTTCACACAGTCATCCTTGTTGACTATCATGGTTTCATCTTAGTCAATGCATCAAAACCTAGGTCTTGTCCTAGTCACCTTTCTTGACTATCATGGTTTCACCCTCATCAACCCATTAGACTTAAGTTTTGCCTTAGTTACCCCTGCCGATTGTCATGGTTTTACCTTGATCAACCTATTAAAACTTAGGTTATGCCTTGGTCACCTTTATTAACTATCATCGTTTTACCTTGGTCAAGCCATTAAACTTAGGTTTTACCCTGGTCACCTCTATTAAATGTCATGGCTTCGTCTTGGTTAACCCATTAAACTTATGTTCCACCCTGGTCACCCCTATTGACTATTATAGATTTACTTCCGTTAAGCCATTAAACTTAGGTTTCACTCTGGTTAATCTTTTTGGACTCAAGTTTTACCTAATAAACCTTTTTTTCAACTTAAGTTCCACATTGATCAACCCCTTTTGACTCAAGTTCCACCTTGATCAATCATTTTAGTCTCAGGTTCCAACTTAGTCATACCTAAGTTGATTACCTTGGTTTCACCCTGGTTAATCCTTTTTGGCATATGGTTTCACATTGGTCAACTCTTTTTGACTTAGGTTTCACCCTGGTCATATTACAAGTTAGCTATTATGGTTTTGCCTTAACTAACCCTATTCAACTTAGGTTCCACTTTAGTTAACCCTTTTTAACTTAGGTTCTGCCTTAGTAAACCTTTTTAGACTTAGCTTCTACCCAGTCATACCCAAGTTGACTATCATGGTTTCACCTTGGGCAACCATTTTTGACTTAGGTATTGGCTTGGTCATCTTTGTTGATTGTCATGATTTTGCCTACTCACCCTTGTAGACCTAGGTTTTGCCTTAGTCAACCATTTTTGAACCAAGGTTTCATCTTGGTTAACCTTTTTTGACCTAGTTTTACTCTAGTCACCTTCAGTGACTGTTAAGGTTTTGCCCTGACTAATCAATTAGACTTAGGTTCCATTTTGGTCACCTCTACTGACTATCATGGTTTCATCTTAATCAACCCATTAGATTTAGATTCTGCCCTAGTAACTTTTAAAAACTTTGAATAGTTTTTTAAATAATGAGTGAAGATAACCTATTTTCTGAGCCAAATTCTGGCACTTTGAGACATAATTGAAAGGTCATAGAATTAAAGAAATAAAAATAAAAATAGGGATAACTATCGGGTAATGTGTCGTCAGGCACTATTAGGTGACATGGCACTAATAAAAAATTTGTTTGGGAAAGTTTGAAATACCTAGGGATCTATTAAAGAAAAATGTAAATATGAGACATCAATGGTCACTATTCGAGGTGTGACTGAGGTTATACAGATAAGCATGGATCAGTCCCCCATCATTCCTAGCCATAGTAAGAGGTTTAGAAGCCACAAGTGCGTGAAATTCGCATTTACATGAGTAAGTTTTGGTACATGGTTTTGAGGTATTGATACAAGGTGACACATTCCTAAAATTCAAAATTTCACATGTTGTATCGATACAAAAAGGTTATGTATCAGTACAAGTGCTTCTGTATCGATACACATCCTTTATTTCGATACTAGGCTTTACAGTATTATTAAAACTTTTCTATGGCCTTTTGCACTAGTGTAGAAATTATTAAAACTTTTCGTATTCCTCAAGTTTTCCATTAGGGTATGAAATGCAATTTTAAAAAATTTAGAGGCTTATTTGCATAGTTGCAAGATATTTGTTCTAAGGCCACAGGTGCTTGGCCAAATTGATATTGTGATCTTTGGTATATGATTTCCATAATTTTTTTGTGATGAATTTTTTGTTTAGTTATGTGTTTATTTTGTATAGGGACTAAATTGCAAACTTTAAAACTTTTAGGGATATTTAGAAAGACTATATTTTAGGGTTAATTTAATATTTTTGATATCTTAAGAAATTTTCTAACATTCCTATGGTCATCTGTAAAGGTGTGGAAATTATTAAAATTTTTTGTATTCTTTCAATTTTTTGTTGGGTACCAAATATAATTTTTGAAGATGAAGAGACCTATTAGCAATTTTTACATTTTAGGTCAACCTTCATGTTTAAATTACCCATAGAGGATCTAATTGCCATTTCATATCATTTTGAGTCCTCTACTGAGACACTTATAGGTCGAAGGCAAACTATAAGGGTATTTTAGTAATTTTCTCATAACCAAGTCTTATGTGATCATCGTGATACTTATATGTCAAAGGTGTACAATAAGAGTAGGTTTGTTTATTTATGATGTCATCCAACTACTTAGGTTGTCGAGATACATATATGTCAAAGGTAAACCTTAGGGGTATTTTAATAATTTACCCTAGAACCAAATCTTTTATGGTCACTGAGATACGTATATCTTAGAGGTGTGTAATAGGGATAGGTTCATCTTTTTATAGAGGTGTCAAATCCTTGAGGCTTACCGGGATACTTTTATGTTAAACCTTAGGAACATTTTAGTAATTTATGTTAGAACTAAGTCCTATGTAATCACCAGGATACTTTTATGTTGAAGATGTACAGTAGGAATAGGTTCATTTGTCCATAAAGTTTTAGAATCTTTTAGGGTAGCGGGATACTTATATGTCGAAGGTACACCTTAGTGACATTTCATTAATTTCTTTTGAACCAAGTCCTTTAGGGTTACAGAGATACTTTTAGGTCAAAGGTGTAATTTAGGGGATATGTTAGTCAAATTAGCTAGATTAGGATCCTTAGAGTCATGTTTAGTACATTTCGTCTAAACTAAATCTTAAGGAATTTTTATATTATTACTTAACCAAAATTTAAAAATTAAGGCAATATCTCCGATGTTAAAATAGTACATAAAATTTCTCCCAGCATATGAGAGAGTGCTATAGATTATTTCAATAATGAGATATCCGTTTAAAAAAAATAAAAATAAAGATTTTTTGAATTTTGAAGAAATAAAACCTTTTGTATTCCTTCGACCCTCAGTGGGGACAAAATATATTTTAATTTTTAAAACCTTTTGTATCCCTCCGACCTTTTAGTGAGGCACAAAAGATCTTTTGGTCTTTTAAAAGGGTGGAAAAGATATTTTGATTTTTAAAAGTATTAAAAACTTGATTTTCTCACTCAAAATAATAAATTTGTTTCATGAAATTTCATTTTTCAATATGGAAATTATAATTAAATATTGAATATTCAAACTAAATAAAAATCACAATTTAAATTAACACGTGATTATAAAGGTACCGATTGCTAAGTATCACGAGAAGACTGATCTTTACTTCTAACTTAACCAACTCCCAAAATTTTTATATGATTTTTGGTATGAGCACAAACTTTAGAGTTTTTCTTATGGGTTTCGTAACCCTCGAAATGTGAACTTTGATAGGTAACAGATCTCACCTAGCCAAAATAAATTGACAGTGACTCTAGAAAAATGGTCATATTGTAATGACTATTTAAGGTTGAGTCGAATGAGTAATTCATCTCGATGACTCAGTCCCAAACATGAAAAAGAAGAAAAATAATAATGATATGGGCCCATAAAAATTAAAAAAAAATGATATATAGCTATATATAGGAACAACAGCACGCCTGCCATTTTATGTCAAGCTAGTTAGGATTTGTATTCGAGCCATGTTGCAATAGCTTGACGACTCACTTAGGACAGGTTAGAGAGTTAGGCCTAAAATTAATTACATAGTCACTAAATTTTGATTAATTTAGTTTAAGCCAATATTTCACTATAATTCTCGATATTTTTAAAATAAAATTTTTTATTATATTTTTGACTTATAAATTAAGGTACTTATTGTTTAAATTTTTCATTAACCCTTTTGTTTCCTTTACAACATTATTTCTGAGAGGAATTTAAGATGAGGGATTTTTATTATTTTTGAAATTGTCAATTTATAAAAGGTAAGTTGTTCCCTTGCAAACATTCTGCACATTCATATGCATTTGATTTTCCTCTAGGTATATGGAAGGGGTATAAGTACCTAATATTTTAGAAAAGGCCAAAGTAGCTGTGCCTTCTGAGGTGTTAGCCTCTGTCTAGGCAAGTGAAAAGCCTACCAGGTGTAAATTAAATGTCATTGATCATGGTAGATGAAATCTTGTATGCTTATAAAAGATGGAAGGAGATGATCGAAAAGGCCTTAAGACTATAATGAAACGACAAAAAGAGATACAGGCGCAAATCTCTATGTTAGTGGAAAAAATGATGGCCAAAGAGAAAGAGTTTGAAAATAAGAATCTAAAAAACTAAGGGAATCTTCCTAATGTTGTTGCTGGCTTATCCAGGCAAAGGGCAATCTCCTCAAGGAACTTAACCTATAGGAGCTAGTTCTTTAACACATACCCCTGCTGATCTTAATGCTTAAGAAGGGGTAATGAGTGTAAGATCAATTCTACTTTGAATAATTCAATAGGTGCAAATTTTGTAAGGCTCATAAAGCAAGAAAGTCTCAAGCTCAAGACTCAAAAAATGGTTAAACTTAAGAATGGTAAAGAAAAGTAACAGATCGAAAAGAGCCTCAAAATAGTAAAAAGTGTCAGGGATTTCGATAGAATAAATAGAGATGAGTTGAGTTTGGTATTAATTCTCCCTCTTAATTTTAAGATGCCAGACATTGAAAAGTTCAGTGACACTACTTCTCTGCAGGCCCACATCAAAATGTATACAAGAAAAATAACTAGGTACACATAAAATGACAAGCTTCTTATTCACCATCTTCAAGAAAGCTTGTCAGGGTCAGCGTTAAGATGGTACAATGGTTTGAATAGGAGTTAAGTATAATGTTGGAAAGATTTGGCTAATGCTTTTCTTTTGCAGTACAAGCATATGTCAGACTAGGCACTGGACCAATTGTTTCTTTAGAATATAGAGAAAAAATTAACAAAGCCCAAAGATGGAGGGCTATAGTGGCCCAATTATAGCCACCTTTGTTGAAAATGAGATAGTATCTTTATTTTTTACTACCTTACCAAATCCATTCTTTGATAAACTTATGGGAAGTACCACAAGAAATTTTGCTAATATAGTGGCTTCTGGTGAAATGATTGAGAATGCCATTCAAAAAGGAAAGATATAAGTTTATAAGTTGCCTATGGCAGAAAAAAGAAAAACATCCAAAATGGAAGAAGAAATCCTAGTTGTATTTCTGATGAATCAACCACCTTCGAATCTTAGTCAATATTGGTGTCACCCTACAAGCCCCATTATTTTGTTATGCATAGTGCACCCAGTGCATCCCAAGATCCTTCTCAACCAATGGTTACAGTTACACTGATTTTCATATTTGAGAAAAACAAAGTGCTTTACACAATAGTCAGAGCAGGTGCATTAAGTTAAGCAAATCGTTATGTATTATTTTGATCTTTTACCAGAGCTTATCAAGAATCACCTCTTGATACTCGATCAAATTAAGCCCTCGAATCCTCCATATCCAAATTGGTATAGTGTCAACCAATGTTGTGATTATTGTTCTGGTAATCCAAGTTATTCTACAAAAAATTCCCCCTCTTAAGTACAAAGTTTGAGATCTTATCAAGGCTAAGAAGTTAAGCTTCAAAGAGGGGAAAGCAAGATGTCATTGAAGGGTATACTAGCAAGAGGTGAGCATTAGGAATAGTTGAGTTTTGAAAAAAACAAATGCATGCCATAATGACTAGTGTAACCCTTATTTTAAAAATCCTTTGGCTCTGAATTGACATTATTTTATGAAGCATGCAAGTTAAATGTTTTGAAGAGATAAGAATGTTTTAAAAAAAAGTAAATATTTTCAAAAGTATGGTGATGAAAAATCTTGAGATTACTAACGATAAATGTTGAAAATGAGCTTATACCCTTCCACTCACTCTATTATAAATAGACCAAGATCATTCAAAAGAACTAATGCTTTAAATTCCTAAACCACTATTTTTAGGTAATAAGTGATAGAATGAAGTTTCCTAGAATTTATGAGTTTCTTTAGGCAACCTAATAGTTACAATTAGATGTGTACCAAGATTGTGCCTAAAATCCTCATTTTTTTTCAATTAAGAAAAACAACAAATAAGAAAGTTTATGGCCATTCCTTGGAAGTCACTAATTACCTATGTTTTGGGACAAGATAAAAAGGCAAAATTGCCTTCATGTTCCTAAGAAAACCATTTTAAGCGTTGCTTCTTTCCAATCACTTTAAATATAGTCTAACTCCCATCATTACAGATCCTAAAGAATTAAGTAGAGAATTTTTCTTGCATACATGAATCCTCACATTTGTTGATTTCCTATTGTTGATATAAAAAGGAACATGTAAATGAATTTTTTTAAAAAAAAAGAAAAAAAGAGAATAAAATTGATTGAGAGCAATATCATGTTGTTAGGTACTCAAAATGATTTCAAATAAGAGAAAACCATGCTTTTTGCTAGTAAAAAGCTCAATAATTGAAATAGCTTTACTTGAAATGACAAATGGTTATTATTTTTAATTTTCGCAAATAGGGAAAATTATTCCTTTGTGGTCCCTTTTGAGCCTGATAATTTATTTTCTTTCTTTATACCCTAATCAAGGATCACTCTCCACACTGCGGGATAAGTGAAGTAAAGCTTCAAGAGGATCTAAAGTTACAAGAAGAACAGGTCAAATGTCATGAAACAAATTATCAAGATCAAAGAAAGTTTAAATTTAAAATTCAAATATTCAAAGTAAAGAATGAAATATTTTCAAATTCTTTCAGAATGAATAATGAATAAAAATATGTTGTAAAAGAAATAAAAAAGGAAAATGAAAAAGAAAAAAGAAAAAAGGCAAAGAAAAATGAAAAAAAAGAAGAAAAGATAAAGAAATAAAGATTTGTTCATCCTAAAAGATATACTGGATTCAAATCCTTCTGGCAAAAAATGATCCTTGATTCAGTTACCTTTAAACACGTGATTTGGGTTTATTTATCCTTTGTTTCTAAACCTTAAACCATGTTCTACAATACATACCTGCAAAATCCATTTTGATCAAGCCTAGCTATTCGAGTTATCGAACCATTTCTAAGAAGCTCTTTGAAAATTCATCCTTGTGGAAGATTTTTGAGTCCTCAATAACATGATGGGGTAATCAATTAAAAAAAACAAAGGAAAAAGAGAAAAAAATAAAAATGAATGAAGCTCACGGGTGAAAACCCAAAAATGGGCAATCTAAAGTGAAATAAGAAAATATCGTTGATATTACACATGAGAATTACAAAATTTTAGAAGGAAAAAACCATTTTTATAAAAATTTAGGGGTGTCAAAAAATCCCTAGCTAGCTTAAATGGCCATCTCTCAATTAGAGAAATTAAGTCCAAATATTAAATCCATCCCCTTTCCAATTTGACCTTTTTGTTCTTAAATCTTCATGGCCAATCTTAGTACCCATCAAAATGCTAACAATTAGGAGATTTAAAGGAATATCAAAGGATTTTTAAGTCCTCAATAAAATGATGGGGTAATCAATTAAAAAAAGAAGGAAAAAACAAAGTAAAAAGAGAAAAAAAAAAAGAATGAAGCTCAAGGGTGAAAACCTAAAAATGGGCAATCTAGAATGAAACAAGGAAAAATCATTGATATCATATATAAGAATTACTAAAATTTTACAAGGGAAAAACCATTTTTGAAGACACTTAGGGAATCAAAAAATCCCTAACTTCTCTTAAGTGGCCATCTCTTAATTAGAGAAATTAATTCCAAAATTTAAATCCACCCCATTTCCAATTTAAACTTTTTGTTCTTAAATCTTTTATGGCCAGTCTTGGTACCTATCAAAATGCTAAGAGTTAAAAGACTTAAAGGAATATCGAATTTATTTAATTTTTAAAGAAATTCATACTTCATTTAACCTGATCCATTTGTGTCTAGGAAAATGGGGCATGCATCTTATTCTCCTTGAAATTGTTTAGCCAAACCAAAATTTTTTATGCTCTTTAAGCCATTTTGAGAAAGATCGATCACCATTCAAGAAAATTTTCAATGTTAGAACATTATTATTCAAAAGTGTTGAAGATCATATGTTTTTAAACCCTAGGTTTTGAACGAAATGCATTTCTTTCAATGAAAAACTTTTTGAAAAAGTGTTATGAAAATAGTCAGGGGTTTTCGATAACTCTATAGAATAAATTTATTTAGTCTCATTATGCATAGTAAATTAGTTAGGTCTTCGAGATTTTTATTTAAATTTCATTTATATTTAGTAGTTTTTAATTTACTAATATTTTATTTATTTATTTTTTAATTTTAGTAGTTTTTAATTTAGTCTAATTCATTTTCCTTATATTTTAAGTACATAGCTATTTAAATACTTTCCATTTTTTTTGTAAGTAAAAAACCAAAGGAGTTTCTAAAAGTATAAACTTAATGATAAAAGAAAGTGAACTCAATCAAGAATAGAATTATTTAGTCTCCTGATGCATATTAAATTAGCTAGGTCTTTGAGATTTTTATTTAAATTTCATTTATATTAAGTAGTTTTTAATTTAGTAATATTTAATTAAAATTTTATTTATTTTTAGTAGTTTGTAATTCAGTCTTATTTACTTTCCTTATATTTTAATTACTTAGTTATTTAAATACTTTTTATTTTTTTATAAGTCAAAACCCAAAGAAGTTTCCAAAAGTATAACAACTTAATGAAAAAAAGAAAGTTGACTCAATCAAGCAAGGTGGTTCCAAGTTGGAAATTTCCAAAAATACATGCTCAAGTTACTTACAGATTAAGTCTCTTCACTTTAGGGTTTTACCTATAAATAAGGTTCTTAGGTTTAGGTTTTAAATCCATCCTAGATATTTTAGAGGTATTATTTTTAATGAAGAGAAGCTATCAAGATTTTGCAAAAGGAGAAAGATTGAAGAAGTTGAAGATTGAGACCTAACAATTCTCAGTTTTCTCTTTTCCCTTAATCTTTTTATCTTTCTTGTAATATTTATAGTGGTGAAACTTCATTGTTTGGTGTTTTATTTAATCAATATGAGCTAAATTTATAGAAGATTACAATGGAACTTAACATGAAGTTTTGATTATTTATTTTTTCCTTGATTTAATGATAATTGAGTTGTTTATTCAATTTTATTCTTAATGCTTATAGTAGATTGGCCACCAATTATATTAATTTGCTAACCTCAATAAACTTGGAAAAGGGAATTTTGTGTTTAGACCTAGATTGAATGACATATGTTTCATATTCATTTATTAGGATGAATTGATCGGCATCTTAGGTAGGAATATATGAGCATGCCATAAGTAACCAAATTAGAGTTTAAGCTTAATGAGTTTCTTTTAATTTAATTTGCATAAAAATATAGGAAATTGGTTAAAAGAGATATTTTTATAAGACTATCGAAAGATGCTTATATATAAATTAGAACTCTAGATTAACAACTCAATATCATTAGTCAAGTTAAGAGGATAAAACAAATTCAAATAAAGTGTTGAAGGAAATTATAATTCTAGGTTTTTATCATTGATTAAGTAAACATCATTTAAATTTCTTTGCTATTTAGTTAAATTTAATTTAGTTAACTTAGTTTAATTTTAATTTTAATTAGTAATCCTTTAATCATTTGTTTGAATAAGATTAAATTGTGAATTTTAGTACTTAGCAGATTTAGTACAAATCCTCATGGGAATGATAATGTATTCATCGCTTTATTACTTGTTGCGGTACGTGCACTTGTGTGGTAGAAATTTGACAATAAGTTTTGGCACCATTGCCGGGGATTTGTTTTACTAAATTATTTTGCTAATATTAATTCAACAAGCTTTGTCTCAAAATAATACAATGGCCAAAGAAAAAGATACAAAATGTCTATGAGAATTTGTTGTCCCCCTTATGCAAAGCATTCATTATAGTATCCGAAGGCCTGCCAGTTAAGCCAACAACTTTAAGATAAAGCTAGCCATCATTCAGATGATTTAGACATAAGTTTAATTTGGTGGTCTACCTAGTGAAGA
The DNA here is from genome assembly GCA_038381775.1 of Adansonia rubrostipa. Classification (NCBI taxonomy): domain Eukaryota; kingdom Viridiplantae; phylum Streptophyta; class Magnoliopsida; order Malvales; family Malvaceae; genus Adansonia; species Adansonia rubrostipa. The sequence continues at coordinate 37,006 of JBBYHM010044822.1, forward strand.
TCCTAATGCTTACATTGTGAACTTTTTAGAAATATGTGATACTTTCAAATATAATATAGTTTTAGATGTTGATGTTAGATTGAGACAATTTCCTTTCTTATTTCGAGATAAGGCAAAGAGTTGGTTGACTTCACTTCCAGCTAGCTCTATCACTACGTGGGATATGTTAGCTTCAAAGTTTCTTACCAGATATCTTTTTCTAGCCAAAATAGCAAAGTTAAGGAATGACATCACTTTCTTTACACAACAATGTTAAGGATTTATTTTGGAAATGTCATTACCATGATTTTCCCAAATGGCTTAAAGTTCAGACATTTTACAATGGAATGATGGGTCAGATAAGAACTATTGTTGACAGTGCAGTAGGTGGTTCATTTATGGGGAGATCACTGGATGAAGCTTATAAGTTACTTGAAGAGTTGGCATCCAATAATGATTATTGGTCTACTGAAAAAAGTTTATAGGGAAAAGTTGTAGGAGTTCATGAAATCGATGCGATTACTTCACTTCATGCATAACTTATGGCAATCATAAGGAAATTAGATGCTATAAGTGTACATTTAGTTTCAAGTTCTTTTATGGTTTGTAAACTATGTTGGGATGGACATTCTACTAATTATTGCTCTAACTATGCTAAATCAATTAACTATGTCAAAAATTATAATAGGTAGTAGAATATCCCTTATTTTAAATACCTATAATCCGGGCTAGCGTAATCATCCAAACTTTTCTTGGAATAACAATCAAGGACCTTCAATTACAAATAGGCAAACATTTTTGCTGAGAATTTCTTAGCAAGCTCGTGTCTCTAAATAAGCCTAAGTTTCAGTTCAAGAAAGGAAGTCATCAATAGAAGACATGTTTATGGAGCTAAAGGTGAAAAATGAAAGTCAAGACAATATCATTTAGACCCTAACAACATTTCTCAGAAATCTTGAGACCTAAATTAGGTAGATTGCCTCCTCTATCAATAATCGATCTTTAAGAATGCTTCCAAGTAACACTAAACCTAATTTGAGAAAAGATAGAAATGAGCATTGTAAGGCCATCACACTCAGAAATGATAGAGAGATAGATAATGCAAAAAAAGAGCCAAATTATTCTAAAGATAAGGAAATAGGTAAAAAAGAGGCTGAGAAGACCTAATAACAACCTCAAGGTTATCCACCACCCCATTTTCCATAGCATCTTTAGAAGTAAAAACTTGACAATCAATTTTAGAAGTTCCTTGAGGTATTTAAAAAATTCCACATTACTATTCCTTTTGCTAAAGCCTTGGAACAAATGCTTAGCTATATCAAGTTCATGTAAGATATCTTGTCAAAAAAAGGGAAATTAGGTGAATTTGAGACTATTGTACTTACCGAAGAGTGCAGTGCTATATTGTAAAAGAAACTTCCACCCAACCTGAAAGATCTAGGAAGTTTTACTATTCCATGCACTACTGGGACCCAATTATTTGGGAGGGCATTATGTGACCTTGGTGCAAGCATAAATTTGATGCCTCTTTCCATTTACAAAAATCTAGGTTTAGAAGAGGTAAAACCCACTATAGTCATTTTACAATTGGCAAATAGATCCTACACATATCCAGGGGGCATTATTTAAGATTTTTGGTGAAAGTTGATAAATTTATCTTCCTAGTTGATTTCATAATTCTGATTTCATAATTCTTGACATGAAACAAGATTATGAAATACTTATTAGTTTAGGGAGATCTTTCCTAGTAATCGATCTTAATGATGTACAAAAAATGACCTTACCATGAGAGTTCAAGACCAAATGGTAACATTTAATGCTTTTAAAGCTATGAAATTCCCTTATGGATTTAATGAGTGTTTTGCAGTAAACATGATAGATAGGGCAACAAATGTAGTTTTTATAGAAAGTTATCTTATTGATCCTTAAGAACCAGTACACTTTTGAAAGGATGATAAAAAGTTTATCGAGTGATTGAAGTTGCTTAATTCACCAGTTCACTAGATCTAATTCTAAGTTTAAGACTTTGAGACCTTTATCTAATGCCCCAACCAAGCCCTCTATCGAGGAGCCACCTCTCTTAGAGCTTAAACAACTCTCTTTACATTTGAGGTATGTTTTTCTTAGCCAAAATTCTAGTTTGCCTATTATTATTTCATCTTCCCTTAATGATGAATAGAAAAACGTATTACTAGAAGTGCTTAGAAAGCATATTAAAGCATTAGAGCATTGAGGTGGTTAATTACTAATATTAAGGGGATTAGTCCTTTAATATGCCTACATAAGATCCTCTTTGAAGACTATCATAAGGCCAGCATAGAGCATCAATGCCGACTTAATCCTATCATGAAAGATGTGGTTAAAAAAGAGATTATCAATTAGTTAGATGCAGACATCATCTATCTTATATCTGATAGTACTTGGGTGAGTCCAGTCCAATATATGCCAAAGAAAGGAGGATGACCTTGGTTTCTAATGACAGTAATGAGCTCATTCCAACAAGAGCAATGACTAATTGGTGAGTTTACATGGATTATAGAAAGCTTAACAAAGCTACTAGGAAGGATCACTTTCTCTTGCCCTTCATTAATTGAATACTTGATAGATTAGCTAGTAAGGAATTTTATTGTTTCTTGGATGGTTATTTAGGATACAGTTAGATTTTCATAGCACTAAAAGATCAAGAAAATAACACTTTCACATGCCTCTATAAGACTTTTGCTTTTCAAAGAATGCCATTTAGATTTTGTAATGCTCCAGCAACCTTCCGAAGATGCATGATAGCTATATTTTCCAACATTGTGGAAAATTTCCTAGCAGTGTTTATGGATGATTTTTTAGTTTTTGTAAACTATTTTGGTGAATGTTTGCATCATCTAGGTTTGTTACTAAAAAGATGTGAAAAAAACAAATTTAGGACATTTAGCTATAAAGATAGGCATACAAGTGGACAAAAAGGCATTCGTAGTATAGGAAGGTGTTGTTTTAGGACATTTAGTTGCAAGGAGAGGCATAGAAGTAGACAAGGCAAAGATGAAGATAATTAAAAAACTTCCATCTTTAACTTCAGTTAAAGAAATTAAAAGTTTTCTCGGTCATGCCAGATTTTATCAAAAATTCATTAAAAACTTTTCAAAGATCTTCAAACCACTTTGCAATCTCCTAGAAAAAGAGGTATCATTTAATTTTGATGATGCATGTTCAGCCTTTTTTCTAGAATTAAAAAAGAGATTAGTTTCTGCTCTAATTATTATTATCCTAGATTCAATTTTCCTTTTAAACTCATGTATAAAGCAAGTGATTTTATAGTTAGGGTAATGTTAGGACAAAGAAAAGAAAAGGTTTTTCATCCCGTATACTATGCAAGCAAAACTTTAACAGATGCTCAAATAAATTATACTACTAAAAAAAATTACTTGCTATAGTATTTGCTTTTGATGGATTTAGATCATATCTTGTGGGCACTAAAGTCATTATTTGTACTGACCATTCTACTATTAAGTATTTGATTTAAAAAAAAGATGCCAAACCAAGATTAATCTAATGGATACTGCTCTTATAAGAATTCAATTTAGAAATTCATGATAGAAAAAGAACAAAAAATCAAATGGCAGATTATCTTTCAAGATTAGACAACAGGGCAAATGTTGGCGATTCCACCCAAATTAATGAGACATTTCCTAATAAGCAGCTCTTTCAAGTAAATCAAAAAATATTGCCATGGTATGCTGACTATGTCAATTACATTGTAAGTAGAATTTTTCCCCTTAATTTAATTCACAACAAAAGAAAAGGTTTTTGCATGATATTAAGTATTATTTTTAGGATTAACCTTTCTTGTTTAAGCAATGTACAGATCAGATTATTAGAAAATGTGTACCCAAAGAAGAAATGAAAAATATTTTGCATTATTGTCACTCATCAGATTATGGCGAGCATTTTAAAGGAGACCAACTGTAGTAAAAGTGCTACAATCAAACTTTCATTGGCCAACTCTTTTTAAAGATGCTCACCAATTTATTTTGAGATGTATCAAATGTCAAAGAGTAGGCAAAATATCAAAGAGAAATGAGATGCCACTTAACAACATCCTAGAAGTAGAGATTTTTAATGTATGGGTTATTTATTTTATGGGACTATTTATTTCCTCCTACAATAATATTTACATTCTAGCTGCTGTAGATTATGTCCCCAAGTGGGTTGAAATAGCGGTTTTTCCAACCAATGATTCGAAGGTCACGATGAATTTCTTAAGAAAGAATATATTCACCCAGTTTGGCATACTAAGAGCTATTATTAGTGATGGGGCTTCACACTTTTGCAATAAATATTTTGAAGGTTTCCTTGCTAAATATGGGGTTAAGAATAAAATTGCCATAGCCTATCACCCTCAAACAAGCACCTAAGCTGAAGTGTCAAACTAAGAGATTAAGAAAATATTAGAGAAGATAGCAAGCCTGACCAGAAGAGATTGGTCTAAGAGATTGGATGATGCATTATAGGTATACCAAACTGCTTATAAAACACCTATCGGGATGTCACCCTATAGATTGGCTTTTAGTAAAGCTTGTCATCTTCCAGTAGAGCTTGAACATAAAGCATATTGGGCAATCAAGAATTTGAATTTTGATCTTTATGCCGTTGGTGAAAGGAGATTGTTA
>JBBYHM010045246.1:0-12239 GCA_038381775.1 Adansonia rubrostipa
CTTGTTTAAATATTTATTTATAAATTAAATATGAATAATATCCTAGGTAAATTAAGAAACATTATTTTTATTTGCGATTAAAATAAATTATTTTACTATGCTTAATTTTATTTTGATGATTAGTACATAAGTATTCTATTTGAATAAAATTGTTATGATTGTATTTCGAATTAGAATTAGAGTTATAGAAATTTATCGAGTTAAATGTAGTTAATAGTTTAATCAGGATTAACTAGTATTCAAATTAAAGGAGCTAAACTTCATAAAATAAATTGAGCCAAAACTATATGTAGACTTATTTGGGCTTGGCCAAAATTTGTAGGCACCCAGATTCGGCTTGGCATAACATATTAGGGTTTAATGAAGGTAGTAAAATAATTATTTTAATTAAAAGTTATGACTAAGGCCAACTTCTTACCTGATATAAATAAGTAGTGCCTAGGATTTTAGGTTAGACCATTTGCAACACCCTAGGGTTTATAATAACATCTCTTTATTTTTAATTTATTGACATAAAGGTGGTTTTGAAGGAGAATCAAGCTATATGAATTCAGAGTAGATAAGGACAAAGAGTGCCCATACACTCTACCATTCGGGAATTGGATAATAGTGGAGAAGATTAAATTGTTGAAGCTTTGACATGGATCTATGAATTCTTGGATGGCATCTTCAGATCTGTAACTTAGGTAATTGATTACAGTGGTTTTAATGTTTATAGCAACACGATCTAGTATGATCCAATTAATTTTTTAAAAATTTTGCTGCGCAAACTGATTTGCTTTTTTCTAACAATTGGTATCTAGGACAAATTATGATTGCATTATATACATAAAATTAATAACCAAAATTCTCTTTAATTATTTATGGATTTAATTATTAGAGAGTTGGCATTCTAGGATTTCTATTATGTTGCTTACCATGATATATATTTTTTATTAATTTTGTCGATCATGATCCCTTTGATTTTAGAATTAATGTATTTAGGTTTTTATCGAGTTTGCTATTAGATGTGGTCTATCATTACCATATAGGTTTGTTTTTCAATTTTCTTTACTTTTTTGTGTAAATTTTACATGAAAGGTGAAGATCTGAAGATTGTAAAGTTTTTTTTTGAATTAACTTATTTGTTTTCAACAATTAGGAAGCTATCAAGAATTAATAGCTTCTATCCGAAACCAATAGTTTCTATCCCAAACTAATAGCCTGATAGTATGCAAACTTCTCAAGCAAAAGTACATACATTGGGAAACACTAAAACCCTAAATTAAGGTTGCTAGGGTCCAAACCCTAGTAGCTGAGCTGCGATAGTGTTAGCTAAGGTAGTTGCAGCCTTGATCGCACGAGATGGGTATAGCCTTGGCTGGACACCCCAAAACTTTGCATGCAACACCACTAGGTGTGCATTTCATGTGGTTGGTATGGCACCATATGGTGCCCCAACTATGCAAGTGCATTTCATGTGAAGCACCAAGCTGAATTCGCACATGCCATATGAGGTATTAAACTGCATGCAGGGATTCGAGTGCATGCACATGCATGCATTGTCACGTACCTGATGTGGTTGCTTGGTGCTACCTCATGTGGTTGGTATAGCCATTGTCACATGCAGGGATTCGAGTGCATGCATATCCTACATACGTGTAGGAGTGCATGCATGCACTCATTTGAGCATGCCAGGGTATCTAACCTCAGTACATCAGCGCATGCATGCACCCTTGGGTACAGTGCATGGGCCTATTTAGGTTGTAAAAAAAAGTTAGGATGCAAGCCTTAGCAAATATTTTGAACATTATTTTTTGAAAATTATCAAGAGCAAAGGGCTTGAGCTCATAAAAGATAGATGTTTTAAAGGCTTTAGGGAGGTCTAAATTTTATCATATTCTTAAAAAAGTTTTTTCAAATACTTTATAGATATTAACAAATAGATTACATGGATAAAGACAAATGCATATAGATGGAGCAAAATTTCAAGACCTAAAATATGCTTCGAATGAAATTTTTGTAATCTTAATTTTCTTTAATAATTTCTAGGAAAGGATCATGGTTTGGCTAGTTAAATTATTTCCATCCATATGTTTTGCTGATGGATGTATGTATATATGTTTGATAAATTATCGTATAGAATAAGTGAATGCCACTTAGGCTTATATTAATCATACATAATGAAAAACCTTATATAATTTTGAAATATTGAATGGGAGCGCATTTCAAACAAAACCCACGGCTTCCACTATTGATTTATTTGTGAAAGCATGGTAACACTCATGCCTGGTTTGCCTTGTTCATACCCTTAGGTAGGTGGTCGGCCACCGCCAGTATACTAAATTGGATCTCCTCTATGGGAAACATATTTGGGCACGTTCTAGTTGAGATCATCCCTCGATGACTTGAATAGCACATGGATCAAGTTTCATAAAAATGGTTATACACTCAAGGCTAGTTTAATAATAACCTCCCCTCAGAGCTCTGTTAGTTAAACTAGTGACCGAACAAGTGGTTGTTAATATATGTCTTAACCTGGAAGGATTTAAGCAACATATATTAACTAGATGAGATCCATGTTTCTGGCAATTTGTTTTATGATCAACCCTCGTGGCTTAAAGCAATAGATGCTAAAAATTACAATTGCAATGCTATAATTTTTATAAGGTTTTTCATGTAAAAACATATATTTATGTTTAATTGTAAAATGTATGTTTCATATTTCCTTGAGCATGGTTCTAATGTTTTGAATATATTTGTTTGTTTTAGTTCAAAATGTAATCTTCACCTTTTATTCAAATTCTTACAAATAACAAATTGAATAGAGATAATTTTAAAGATTGGAGAGAAATCTGCTAATTGTTCTCCACCACAAGAAACATAAGTTCACCCTTGATGAACCTTACTCACCTGAGCCTCAAAATGATGCACTTAATAGATAGGCTTTCTTAGTTTACAGTTGTTGGAAAAAGTCCAATGACATAGCACATTGCTATATGCTACCCAGCAAGTCAAATATTTTGCTAAAGCAATGTGAAAACTATGTTACTGCTAAATAGATCATGGATAACTTTGAGGATATGTTCAGAGGCAAAGTCAAGTTGGCTCGATAATCCACAATTACAAGTTTAATGAAATGTAAGCAAAAAGCAGGTACTTCAGTAAAGGATCATATGCTTACATTTATGGGATACTTTACTACGGCTACTAAAAATGGTGCTGAGTTAGAATATAACACTCAAATTGAGATGCTATTTAACTTTCTAAGGATTTTTCAAGCTTTTAGGCCATGTATAATCCAGAAGTAAATAGTCAGGTTTTACCGACTTATGAGCGAGTTACAGGCCTTTAAGCTTATGCTCGTTGACGGCAACCAACCTAAGAGAGAGGTAAATTTAGCAATTACTTCTAATTCTAGTTTTGGAAACAAGAAAAGGAAAAAGCAAAATACAAAGAAGCATAAGGCTTCTAAGTCTTCTATTCCTTTTGAATCTAAAAGCAACAAGAAAAAAAAAAGAAGAAGCCAAAAGACCCTAAAAAGCCAAAATAATTCTATTAGGTTGGTTACTTCAAAAAGACTTGCAAGGAATTCTTAACCTCCAAGGGCAAAGAGGGTAAGGATCTTCTTTACATTAAAGCTTATTTAATAAAAGATTCAAAGGACACTTGGATCATTGATTCTGGAGCCACTAATCATGCTGGTGTTAAATATCTCTAGTAATGATGCTCAGTCACGACTATTTAAGATCAAAACTCAAATAAAGTAAAGAGAGAGAAGGTTGGAAGCATTTTCCTAATTATACCTAATCCTCAAGTTACCTCTAAACATCCGAGTATTATTAACTAAATTTGGCTCTTGTGACTCATTATATGCAAGTTTAAACACCTTTAGAACAAAAAGTGACCAAATTGCTCCCCTTGCCCACTAAAGATAACCAAGGCACGCCAATCTTAGGCCTATCATAGACTTCGCAGAACAACATCAATCTAAATGAGTAAATAGCTTATGCTTATATGGATAAATCATGAAAACAAAGATAAAAAACCCTAGTGGTTTTAGCTAACCAAATGAATTATTAATCATGTGACTGGTTAATAATCTTATCCTAAAATAGGTCCTATTCTCCCTTTGCATGGTATGCAACAAAAATCTAATGTAGATGAAAATGCATAATATGTGCTGAGAAATGGCCAAACCTAGGTCTTACTTCACCATCCAAGATTTATATATTTAGTGTCTTTGCTTATTTTTATTAGCAAACACAACAGCTAATTTTTTTTATTTCAACACTTCAACAAGGTTAGTACGCATAGCAGTATCATAATAATTGACAAACAAACATAACAATAAATACCAAAGGGATTATAATTGCATATCGACTAAAATAGAAAAAAATTTGAAACCAGATAACGTGCGATTAGTTTAAGGCTTGACTCTCTAGTGTCTTAAATAGTCACAAAAAAGCAATCATACATATCAGGATATGAATCTTGATATATCAAAGCAAACAAAAAATCATATTTGTTATATGGCCCTAACCATCAGAATGAGTCACTCATCTAAATTTCCCTGTTGAAAGCATGAGATGACTAGGTTAAGTAGTCGCCACATCTTTTTAGGCCAGGTATGATCGGTCATCTATTAAAATCAGTCAAATAAGAGTTACTAAAACTTTAATGGAATAATTTCATGACCTGTATAATCTAGAGATGTATGAGAAATCAGGTTTAAGAGTTGGCTACACCATAAATAAGGATTAATCTCTCTCATGATGCCTAAAATAATCCCTATTTTTATTCATGGAAACAAACATATATTAGTGAAAAAAAAAACATATATCTCAAAACTTGTATTAAATACCATGAAAGCAACTGAATATTGGTTCAGGACTAACTCAAATCCATAGCATGATTAGGAGTAAAAGTTTTGTAAGAAGAAAAAAATTTCATAAAAGTATCATGGCTACAAAAGATCTAGTATTAAATTAAAACTATTTCTAAAATTGGACTCCATTTAAAAAATATTATGAAATAGGAAACATGGATTAACTGGGAGAAAAGGGAAACTTTGAAAACAAAGCTAAAAATCAATATTTATTAATTTGAAATTCTTGAAGTGAACCATTGGGAACCTAAAATTAGATTTTTCCTAGACCTATAGACTCTTTAAAGAACATTTTTAAAACAATTCTGAGGCATCTGCACACTTTGGAATGATTAATGTCAAAAACTGAAGAAACCTAAAAAGCATTTAAAATTTTGACCTTTAAGGCTTCCCAAATTTATTTCAGACTATTTCGACTAGTAAAAATTGCAACCTAAAATTTTTATGAAAACTAACTCAATATAATTAACATGAAAGTACACAAAAATAGTTCCTAGAAAATGATTTTGGACATGAAATGAATATTTGAATTGGACATTGCTGTATCACAAAGCATGTCTGAATAACTTACCTTGTAGATTTTTGACTTGATCAAAACGTCCACTGAATGAGCTATAGATGGTTCAAAAGCTTAATTAGCCTATTTTAATTGCAAAATATGAGAAAAATTTGTAAAATGGTTATCCCTACCAAAATCAGCTTACTTTTTATAACACTACTGTTAAAATAAAGCTATCCATATAGCTCATGTTACAGAATTTTATTTTGATCTCATCTAACCATGAAATTGGATGTTTAAAAAGCTTATTACACTAGCCATTCACTGAGGATTACAGTAAAAATACAAAAATAATTAACACCACTAACAACATAGACAAAAAAAATTTGTTTTGTTAAAACTACTATGTTAGAAAACTGTGTGCATGAACATCTACCTTTTAGACACCCTATTTTGTTTGGGCCCATAATTGAATTTTTCTTATTTTAAAGGTTGAGATGGAATTTTCATGAGTTTGAATCCTTTACGATAAGTTAATGGAAAGGCCTAACTTAGGTTATGGAATGTTTCCACGGGCTTAGTTTAATGAAATAAGGCATTTGAGCTTAATTGTCCAATTTAAGGGATAAGTGTCAAATTTGGAAAATCAATACCTAGGTCTTAAAAATTCAAGTGTGTCAGAAGCTAGCTAATATATGTCTTTTGAAGTGATTAGAGTGGTTATTAATGTCATTTGGATGCATAAGCGACTCGTTTTATAAGTTAAAATCAAAAGTCAACAATAAGTGAAATGTCAAATATAAGCAAAGTTAACCTTATTACCTAGAGTTAGATTTTTAAATTAGATAAGTTTTACAGTTTGGATTTCAAAGTTGATTACACCAAAATGAAATTGAATATGTACTTTAGGTTAAGAAAGTGTAATCGAGATTTGGTCATGAAAAAACCTTAGGAATTAAGGTGTTGGGAATTCCTGAAGGCTTAATCTGATAGGAAATTCTAGATTTTTTAGGGAAGGTCATTAGGGGGTATTTTTATTGCTGTATGCCTTTGAACCAATTGGATTGACACATGGGATACATACTCAATTAACTACATAATGTTACTAAATTAAAGCAATAAAGGTTTTCCTTTATTTTAGTAGCATGATTGACACTCATGTATACACTAATTGGATAAAGCTCATGAAACACAATAGCATTGCAAAGACAGTAATTAGTTATGACAATAAGATCCTTATGCAACAGAGCTTCTAAAAATGTTCTTAGTCATCGTATTGTCAAGACAGGGCATTAATAATGCATAAAGACCAGTATATGCTAAGCATCCATGCATTGGATGAATGCAACTCTTTAATCTTATAGAAGTTAAAGTAAATGAGATACTTGAGGATAGCATATGGGTGCTTGTGCCTGAACATAGCCCAAATGAGAACTCCATATGCGATAAGTCACTTAAGTGTCTATGGAAAATGTTCTCATATGCCAGTTGTATAATAGTCCTTAGACTTGTGAAACGGTTCCACAATGGATGGATACTTAAGTTAAGGGATGTTGGGTATGCAATGAAGCATATGAAGGATGAATGAGTGATGCGAAGAGGAATCACCATTTCGAGTGACATTGAAGACATTTCCCAAATGATCTTGACTATGGTTAATAAGATTAAAGTTTTTCTCTAGAGCATAATTGATTATAAGGAATATTTCCTTATTGATTTGTGAACATTAATCATAAGTTACAAGAACCAATATGGATAGAGGTTGGAATAGACATTGCACCATGCTCATATTTAATATGGGATATCTGGTGAAAAGGCTATAGTACACTGATAGGCTAATTACTGAAAGGTTTTGATAAAGTCACACTTCATTCTATCCACATTTGGGTGGTTGAGATGGTAGACCACGCTCATGATCTATGTTTATAAGTAGTAATTTATGCGCAAGAACATAGACTACTATTTATATTCATTGCCAACATGCTAGGAACCTAATGGGTTATAAGTAAGACAAGATTGATGAATTAAATTAATGTTTAATTAAGTTGAACTTAATCAAATAAAAAATACATTGAAGAGGAATCAATTGAATAAGTTGAATTAAAAATAATTTAAAACATAAATTAGATTTATGAAATCTAATTATAGATGTCTTAATATGGCAATAAAGATAAGAATGTCTTATCAAGAAAATATTTATTTGTAGACATGGTTCTAGGGCTGATATTAAATAAAGACAAATAATTGTACTTGAAAAATTAAATCAATTACTTGATAATTATTTAATAATATTTATATGAAGTAAAATTGTTTACCTGGGTTAGAAAATTTAATTATGAATTAAATTATCTAATATGTAAATTAAAGGATTGGTCTAAAAGCCCTAATTATCAAGTTAATAGAGTTTAGTTGTGAATTACTCCAAGTTAAGCTTGCTAATTGGCTTCGCGCATAAAATAGCCATCCTTGGTGTGCTATTAGGCTAAAATATTAATAAGTTACTATTTGGGCCTAATCTTGGATAAGCTAATTAAAATTTGGGCTTCAAGAAACACTCTAAGTTGGCACCACCTATATGTCTAGTTTAATGGATATGGTTCATTCATTAAATAGCTAAATCTAGTCCATGAGGCCTATATATATATAACATTAAGTCTTTTTAGGAGATAGTTGGCTATCAAAAAACCCTAGGCAAAGAACCCTAGATCTCATTAAATTCTATTACACCAACCTTTTTGCTTCTTAAGCCCTTTTATGCACTGATTGATATTTTTGTGATCTCAAAGTGTTTTTGATCATAACAAAGGTAGAAAATCCATTTTCTATCATAGTGGAATCAACCAAAATCAAGAATTGTGATGTTTGGATCTATTTATTGGCATCTACACATAACACTACTTCTTTAAAAGTGCCTTAGTGCAAACATGGTTTCTAAGTGATCAAAAATTGTTTTTGATCATAACGAAGGAAGAAAATAAGTTTTCTAGCCTAAAAGAATCAACCATAATAAAAAATTAGGATTTCTAGATTCGTTTCCTGCATCTACAAAAATAGCTAGTTTTCTTCGAAGTTATTTTTCTCTTTTCTTTAGCGTAACAAGCATGAGAATTATTCATGGATCACTTTAGATTTGAACTTGTTGGCTATATATCTTTTGGTTAGCACCAAAAAACTAGCAAACCTCATGAAGGCTCCAATAAACATCTGTATGGATAACCATTAGAGGCAGAACACTTATGCTATTTTTGGCCTTTAAAAGAGATTGTAGTAATCAACCTATGGTGCACTTATGGAGGGATCGACGAACTTAGATTTATAAGACTTTAAATAGGTATGATTTTTATCAAATCTGTGTTTTAAAATTGCTATCTAATCAGATGTACATCTTTTCCTAAGATCCTAAGGAAATTTGGATTTTTTTGTTTAATTCTAATTAAATTTTTATGCCTATATCTTTTCATCATCCACTAAATATGGGGACAACTTGCACACAGCTTCTTAAATTGTTCCTAATACTCATACAGAGATTCTCTATTATACTGCCAAATGCCATACATTTCTTTTTGAACATTAGTAGCCTTATATGCAGGAAAAATATTTCTCTAAGAACAATCTGTCAATCTTATTCCATGGAGTGACAGTCTCCAAAGGTAAATAATAAAGCTATTTCTTAGCAGTATCTACTAGAGAGAATGAAAAGGCTTTCAACTTTATTTGCTCTTCGAAGGTACTCATTTGCTTTATGCTTAGCATACTGCATGGAACTTGTTAAGGTACTTATTTAGATCTTTGCCAGCAAAACCACATAAGTTGGGAAAAGATGGATTATACTAGATATAAGCTCAAATGCTACCTCAAGGTTAGGATATTTAATGCACAATGGTTATTGATCTAGATTAGAGCAGCCAACTCTTTAAAAGTTCCCATCTCATCTTGCTCGTATTGAACTATATGCGCTCACTCCTTATTAGTTTTACAATAGGATGATTTGAATTTTAACATGCTTCGAAGCTTGCTTTGATCTATCGCTACTTTGGGAGCCTTGAACATTCAACAAAGAAAACCTATTGGAAAGAAAATAAACTAATTAGAACTAAAACTAAGAACAAAAAACAAACTCAAGTAACAAATAAATTGAAGAAAAAAATCCCTAGCAACAACCATAAAATTTGATACACCAAATATTGTATCTCATAAATCTTTGCACTAAATAATGGTTATTATTGTGCATAGTAGCAATCAAGGGTTGTATCAAAAAAAATGTTCTCAATTTATAAGTTGTTGATTCAAAACTCTAGTCTAATATATGACCAAACAAATTAAAAAGACTTCATAGAAGAAACAAAATAATCTTGGGTGGCTGGTTGATTGTATTAAGATGCAAACAAAATAAGAAAACCTATAACTAAAACTAAGGTTTAAAGAAATAGAATTTTATATCTAACAAAGAACAAAACGATGAAAAGTATGGTTAAGGAATCTTTCACCACCTCTAAAGATAACTATGAATCAAAATTAGAATTATCTTTAATTATATCTTGAAACTACGAGTAGTAGTTAGCAACAAGCTATGCTACCCTAATCTTTCCTTACTTGTCATTAAATAGAATAAGCTCTTTATTTAATCGTTAATAAGCTATATAGATTAATTTAATAGAAGCTAGAATTATTAGAAAACCTAGAATAAGCTCTTTAGATTTTAATAAAAGCTATAAGATAAGAAAGAAAGGTTGATCTAAGCAATAAACACATAAACTCGGGTTATTTAAATTAGGTTATGCTCTAGATTGCAATAAAAAAAATTAACCATAATAATTGATTACAAACTACTACTAATGAGTAGGAAAACAACACAGTTATGGATCAAGACTCCTAGTCTAGCAATAGAAAATTACGAAGGTTTATTTAGTTACGTACCTAAACGATTCAAGATAAGAATCATAAACAGTTTTTATGGAAGAACATGAGTAATTTCAATAGATAATTTTTGAATAATTCCAAAAATCAATTACAAATAGGTCATGTCTAAGGCTTTGAAATCACCTTTAATCATAGAAGAATTTAGTTACACATGCTAGTTATGTTTAATAACAAATTCATGAAATTTTAAGCAAGAATTAAAGAAAAAGGAAAAAAAAAGAAAAAAAAAACTCAATTATGGTGGCTAGTAGTAATCTCTTGTTTCTCTTAATCTTCTTCTTGTTCTTCTTATTGTGCTCTCAACTTTTTCTAATTTTGTTTTTTCTCTTTGAATGCGAAGGTTAAGTCTATATTTATAATGGCTAAAATCCCAAAGTTGGAGAATCCCATTCAAAATAAGAAATCTAGATTTCATTTTCAAAGTAGATTTGGTTGACCAATTTTGGTGCTTTTAAAGCAAGTATCTGCCTATTACTTGGAATGGAAGAATCAAGCTTTTACTATAAAAATCTAATCTTTTTAACTTTAATATCTTCTTCTATATTTATGATTATAATATTTTAAGCTCGCTAACATCCTTATTAATAAGTTTTGCTTCATTCTTCAAAATAAATTTGAAAAATAAACATAATTAACTTAAATAAATATAGAAAACATAATAAAAACTAAGAATAGAAAGTATATATATATGTAATTTATGAACTTATTGGACAATACAGTTACATTCAGTTTTCTAAGTGTTTTCATATGTGTGAAGGACTATACCCATACCTATATTCAAATATGTATGGGATCAATGCTCATTATTCTTTCTTTCCTTTTTATTTGATCATAGACTTTATAAATGGAGGTGATCTCTTTTTTCACCTTTACTGCTTGGTGATATTCAAGTATCTTATGTTTCATAGTTAAGAAATTTTAATTATCTTTTTTGGTTTTCACCTATGTATGTCTTGAATAGTAAGGATCATACAAGGTATTATTCTACTGAGATTATATTTACTACTATTTCACACCTTTACAAGGTAAGGATTGCTCACCGAGAGCTTAAACTTAAACCTAAAAATATTCTTATGATGCTAGTGGAGATATAATAGCATTGCCATGTCCATGCTCTCAATTTCTACTGTAGGAACATGATTGAAAGCTAGATTTATCTATGCTTTTATTCTTTTGTTGATTGAGTATTCCTAATTCTTGAATTTGGCAGTTGTCTTTGGTTAGGCTCACCTATTTTGGATTAGGTAATGCCAACACAGGTATATTCAATTTTTTTAAATTTTTTTACTTATTTTATGATAATATCTTATGTTCAAATAATATATCTTAGCGAACATGAACAATTATAGAACATCGATTAGCTAGCTCAGACTTAATTCAAGTTTTCTATTTGCTATCATTTTATTTTTGGACTGATTCTAGAAATTTTTATTCTTATTATTGAGTTTATTAAGAAAAAAAGGTTTTTCTTCTTAAATTATATGGAACTGATAGAAAATACACATGGCAATACATGGATTTAATTCAATGACCCAGCATCAAGCCTACTCATGGTCCTGAAAGGCAGGTTGGAATATCAAAAAAGAAACTAAAGAATCAAAAGATTGCTCAAATAACTTTTTTTCCTTTTTTCCCTAAATTATCAAATTATTGACGCTTACTATTTAATCAATGGGATATGTATATATTTTAACATAGTTCCTTTTGTTATTTTATTCTCTCTCCATTTTATCTGAACTCTTCATTTTCTTTAAAGTATTTATATCTAAAACCAACTTTAGATATATATTCGGTCAAGTAGAAGTATAATCCTCCAATTATATGAAAATATTTTTCAAAAAAAAATTGAGCAACCCCTGTCAGACATGTAACATCTTTAAAACTTTTGAATCTCGATAACATAGTTGTTTCACTAAAAGTTACAAATGATGCAAATCTCTTTCCAATTTTACA